>JAJJMA010259564.1:0-13688 GCA_023529015.1 Papaver nudicaule | reverse complement strand
AATAGTGCCAGCACCGAGGAGAACACCTCTATTAGCCATCAAGTCGGCACTGAAGTTGCCTTCTCTATAAATATGCTCATACCTGACCTGATCATACATATCCACTGCTTGTTTCCACCTTGCTTGACAACGCCAAGGGATTGTAGCATTTTGAAATGCCAAAATTGTCGCCATGGAGTCCGAACGAACCCTGATCTTCAACATACCAAACTGAGCTTCCCAATATAAACCTGCAATCACAGCTTGGAGCTCAGCCCAATAGTTAGTAGCTTCACCTAAACCAACATCCAGACACCCTAGAACAACATAGTCATTGTTTCTTGCAATTACACCATATCCAGCATCACCAGGATTACCCTGAGAAGCTCCGTCACAACAAATTAAAACCTCATCGGTGTCAGGAGGCAACCAATGAACATCTGTAGTCTGAATTACACTAGTGGTTCTCTTCTCAATCTTGAAATAGTTTAGTACGTTGACATCTTCACCAGCTCGAATGTGTTCCTGAAACCGACGAGAATTCTCACGTACAGCTCTGTAAACCTTGTTCTTCATCTTGTAGAAAGGTGTGTCTCTTTCTTCATACCATAGCTTGTTTCGTTTTTCCCAAAGAACCCATTTAACTGCCATGTTAGCCACTAACCATAATTTCCTGATCATAGGTGCTCTGTTTTTTCCTGCTTCATAAGAGTGAATCATATTATAATCAGGATGAAGTCTGAAAATACCTGATATCCACCTCTATAGTCTCTTTGCAACTGCACAATCCCATAGGATGTGTTGTAAAGAATCAATGCCAGTTCTACACATTTTACAGTTCTTATCAACTGAATAGCCGAATCGTGACTCCACTTTATCCTTCGTTGCACAACAGTTCTCTCTGAGAAACTTCCAATTATGTGAAGCCAGTTTGGGATGAACATTCATACCCCAAACTAAGTTAGTACCAACCAGTTTAGGGTATTTATTACGAATCAATTCACGAGCAGATCTTACGGAAAATACACCCTTCTCATCAGGTTTCCAAACACGAACATCAGTTCCACCTCTGGGCTTTGGCAGAGAGTCAACATCAATTCCAACATCAATCATGATAGTTCTTATAGCACTAGGAATACGCCAATTCCCATTGTGAATAATATCACTAACTCTAGTCGTGAATTGATTCCTTGCAGAGCTAGGTATACCCCTGTGAACAGCAAGAGACAAGTCAGAGCACCAAGTATCAAAAAATAAGGAAGTATTAGCACCATCTCCAATAATGGTTGTAGTATGAGCTTCGACAATAGGGTAAACCAGTTTGATTCCCTTGAAGATAGAGGAATTTCCCACCCAAGAGTTGAGTTGAGCTTGAATTTTGTCAACAATATGCTTGACATGTTTGTATCTGACTGCACCTGGCATCAACTGAACTCCAAGGTATTTATCTGGATACTGAACCAGTTCCATTCCCAGAAGTTGTAGAACATGGTTTCTTTTATCTTCACCAGCTCCACCAAAGTAAACTTTGCTCTTTTGACGACTTACAATCTGACCCGAGCAAGAGGCATAAACATCTAGAAGTTCCAATAAGCTGTTGAGACTCAGATCATTCCCACGGCAAAATACCATTATATCATCAGCAAAGAACATGTGTGTAGGAGACATACCCTTCTTCTTCAGCATGTACTGCATTTTTCCCGACTGAAATAACTTTGTAATGTTTCGACTCAGCACGTCCTCCATCAAGACGAAAATAAGTGGTGAGAGAGGGTCACCCTGACGTAAACCCCTAGTAATGCTGAAATAACCTTCTGGACTGCCATTAAATAGAATGGATATTCTTGCAGATTGAAAACTTTGCAACAGGAAGGAACACCAAAACTCTGAAAAGCCATACCTTCTAAAAACTTCTAAGACAAAGTTCCAGCTTACTGTGTCGAAAGCCTGTTCAATGTCTAACTTCATACCCACATTACCACCAACTCTAGGTTCCTTTAAATCATTGATCAACTCTGAAGCAAGAGCAATATTTTCATGAATGTGTCTACCCTTAAGGAATGCCACTTGATGTTCTGAAACTAGCTTGTCCAAAACACTGCCAAGTCTAGTTGCCATAATCTTTGTGATAATTTTGAAAAAGAAGTTACTCAGTCCTATAGGACGATATCTCTTTAGAGAATTAGCACCCTTCTCCTTTGGTAATAACATTAGGAAGTTGTTGTTGACACCCTTTGGAATTTTGCCACTAATCCAACACGCTGAGATTGCTCTGACCAGATCATTACCAATGATGTCCCAACAGTGACGGTAGAAACTACCTGGTAAACCGTCGGGACCTGGAGCTGAATCAGCTCCAAGATCAAAGACGGCGCTCTTTATTTCGTCATATCCAGGAATTGAATCCATGGACCTCGATTCAGCTGCATTAATGGTGTCGTGTTCATAATCAAAAATTAATGGGTCAATGATTGAATCATTACCTTTAAATTTATGTTCGTAATAATTGATTGCATGCAGCTTTAACTGCTCTTCATCTGTAATAACTGTATTGTCTTCTTTCACCAGTTCTGTAATAGCATTTGCACTTCTTCTCGTCCTGATATTGTTATGAAAGAAAGCTGTATTTGCTCCTCCATGATCGATCCAGTTTAGTCTAGCTTTCTCTTTTAACATGGAAACAACAACATGTCTAGCTTCTTTTACTTTCAGTTTGGCAGAGTTAAGTCTGTCAGATAGAACTTCATCATACGGATTAATGTCACTTGCAATCTGAGCTGCTTCGAACTCTACTTCAGCTTCTTTCAGTTTAACATGAACATTACCAAAAGTAGACCAATTCCATTGTTTCATCACCTCTCTCAGTCTCTTAAGTTTAGTGATGAAGACAAAAACATAATTACCTTGAACTCTTACCTCCCAAGATTCAACCACCATACGCAAGAAATCATCATGTTCATACCAAATCTTCTGGACTCGAAATGGAGCTCTAGGCGGTCTCTTCAGCATAACAGGGAATCCAATCAATGGAGAATGGTCTGACACTTCTCTAGGCAGAGCAATGTATCTCTAATTTGGGAATTTTTCCAACCAAGCTGCATTCATAACAAATCTATCTAGCTTTTCCAGAACACGATGGTTGCCAGTTCTAGAATTGCACCATGTCATCTTAATACCAGAGCTCTCTGGTTCAAATAAACCATTTTCACCCATCCAATTTCCGAATTCAAGCATAGAGTTGAGTTCAGGTCCTGATTTTACTTCCTTTTCACTAGCTCTGAAGTAGCAATTAAAATCTCCCACCACCAGCCATGGGAAATTGACTCCTCCATGAGACAATTGAGACCATAAATTCCTTCAAACTTCCTTAGAGTGACCCCCATGGACAAAGGATATATATACACCTTCATAATCAACAGTAATACCTTGTTTGGAACTGTCGATAACTGTAGGAATTTGGTTATCTTTCCTCCAGAAAATCCAAGTATCACCTCTATGAGCTTCATTATGTATTACAGTGAGACTGTAATCAAGTAATTGTATTTTCTTCACTTCATCTGCTGTGCATTTTATTTGTGGTTCATAAATACCAATAATATCTGGTTTGTACTCCTTCACTAGCTGTCTGAGTTTTGACTTAGCTACAGCTCTTGCTAAGCCATTAATGTTCCAATACATAACACGCATTAATTATCACCTGATTGAGAACCGTGCTTAGGCGGTTTTTCATTACCAGACACCTTGGATATCCGTGTTGATCTTCTTGCAGTTTCCCTAGCTCTTTCAATCTCTTCTTTGGTGAGTTTAACTCTGAATGGTTTATCTGCTTTAGTGTTGTCTGGTTCACTTGAAGATGTTGAGGGGCCTTCTTTTTTGTCATCAGAAGCAGATACATGAGCAGTTTCGGTGACAATTGGTGCAGTCTCAGATACATGTGCAGTCTCGCTAGCTGAACCAGTAGCTGTATGTTCCTGTTGAGCATGAGTATCATCAGTAACATTTGGTGGTGTAGTATCAGTAGATTGGAATTCAGATTCAATATGTTGTTCAGTAGAAGCAGAGCTACTTGAACTACTGGTAGCTATTTCAGCAGCTTTCAGTTTTTCTAATTCCTGACGTTTCAATTCTTCAGCAAGTTTTAGATCTTCCAGCTCTTTAAGCTTGGCAAGATCATGAGCAAGAGATGCCTCTTGACTTACAAATTCAGCTCTGTTCTCTTCAGCAACTGTTTGCAATTCAACAGTAGCTTGCTCAGGCGTATCACGATCACTATCTGGATCATTAGTGATATCCTGAACAAAGGGCTCATGTTCATCCCCATCATCATCGACATTTGCCGCATCTTACTGGATAACAACAGTTTGATGAACAACCCCATCATCACCGCCACCAACTGTGCTTTGGTTTGTATGATCAACCCCATCATCACCGTCATATTGAACCATTCTCTCAGTATCAACTGAAGGATCAACCCCATCACCATCGCCCTTAGTTGTACTATCATCATCACTCTCATAATGTTCTTCGACATTATGAGGGATGTAACGAGGAGGAGTTGAAGATGGAGAGCTAATGTAAAACTTTATGGGTTTAGCATAATCCTGGTCAAGACCATATTTTCTTGCCATATCATCTAGTATACCCATATCAGCTGTCCTTTGAGCATGTTCAACTGCAGTTGCCGGCATGCGTACTGAGAAAGCATCTTCAATAACAGGATAGCATGGAGATCCACCTTTAAAGACTCTTCCTGTTGGTATCCACCCTTTTCCAGCAGCTGGACTGCATTCATCGAAATCATAGAATAACCCATCATCACAGATGATTTTCCGGCGAGAAATATCCTCTGTTTTTTTAGGGTTCTTATTGGACTCTGTTTCTGGAAAACCCAGAATCTTCTTTACAATGTCACAATCATTATATTGATGCCCCAAAGTCTTGCAGTGTGTGCAGTATAAAGGCTTATCAGCAATAACAACGTTCTGCCAGAACTCTTCTCTTCCTTTTCCTGGAATCACATAGATCTTTTCCTGAACATCTTTGGAAAAATCGATATCAACTAACACAGCAGCATCATAGCGGAAGTCATATTCTAATGTAGGTTTTGCCACTGCTATTGGCGTACCCAAGATCTTTCTCATTGTTAACATCATTCTCTTTGTCCAACATTGGATTTTGAGACCAGGAAACTTACACCATACCGCCTTACACAATCTCTTCACATGATTTGGATCGAAGTTTTCCTCCCAATCCATCACCTCTAGGTTCTGTCTTCCTGAGTACCCAATCTAATCTTTCTTGGACCATTGTATTTGACATGATTTTTCTGATCTTCGTCACCGATTCTGATCAGAAAATACCCTCTCTTCATCGCATATAGACCAGCACGGAAACCCCATAGCTTACTGAGTGTCTCTGTCACTTCTCTAAACTTCAACCCCTTAAAATCAAGCTTGCCTACCAAACTATGCTTCAAGATATTAACCCCTTCATCGTACTCCTCCTCACACAGCAGGTACTTTCTCCCTGTTGCATCAGTTATACCCGGAGTTAGAGAAGATACAGTGATCTTCGATGGAGTATATATCTTCCTCTTCGTTGCTACATCTAACCAAGTTGGTTTAACACCTCCTCCCCGAGGATTAGGGTTTGCAGATGTCGAAGGATCCTTCCCTGCCATGTTAAATCATCATATGTGATTAACCAGCAAGAGTAGATCTAGTTTTTCGATATTTCTCACAAGAAAAGAGTAAACCCTAAAATCGCCAGACCGGTTTTCTAGGACTTATTTTCTCGAGCAAAAATTCCCTCGACTTTGTTGTGACGATAACCCTCTGGATCCTCAGGTACAAGCCTTGATACTTCGTAATAAGGAGTACTGGTATCAGTCGCCTCAACCGAGGCTGCCGGAGACGAAGTATCCGATTTAGACTTCGAATACTTGGACTTATATCTCGTCATGGTTCTGAGAAAACAAAGAAACATGAGAGGGGAGAACAGATAGGAAAGGTGAAATAACCGTCATGCAGAAGAAAACAAACCAAGTAATTAGCAGAAGAGGAAATCCATGTTATCATTTGAAGAAGAAGAAGTAAGCAAAGCATCAAAATAATTACCTGAAAGAAGAAGAATCTAGTAACTGCACCAAAGGAAGAAAATCAAGAATCAGTCGGAAGAACTCGCTGGAAGAAAGAAGCAGAGGTAAGAGAAGGGAAGAAACCGATTGCGGTAAATCAAATAAAGAAGAAGAAGTTAAAACTCATATCCTCTCTGGTATTTATAGCCTCGAGGAATAATCAGTAACTGACGCAAGATTCAAGGGGAAATCTCTCACACGATCTAAGGAGGGGACCACATAATAAAGACATGGGAAAGTGGCGGCAGAAAGCGAAGGGTTTTCTTCCACAATTACCCTCGGTAATAACTGAAAGAAAAGGGGCAAACTGTTAATACCAAAATATCGACGGCCACGTGTCACTTACCTAAGACTCGGGGCACGACAAAAA
The DNA here is from genome assembly GCA_023529015.1 of Papaver nudicaule. Classification (NCBI taxonomy): domain Eukaryota; kingdom Viridiplantae; phylum Streptophyta; class Magnoliopsida; order Ranunculales; family Papaveraceae; genus Papaver; species Papaver nudicaule. The sequence continues at coordinate 7,203 of JAJJMA010259564.1, read as the reverse complement.
ATGAAGACGAAGCACCGAATCCTTCCTCCACGCGCTTTACCCCATCACGAGGTGTGATGGGAACCGAAGGTTATGCTGAACCTACTCTGTCTAGGTTTGAGCATGGAGGACGCGTGTTGAAGTTGTTACCTCTCAAGTCTATACTACGACACAAGGATAGGGGGAGGTGTCGATCACCGAATGGACGCATAAACGGTGGTGAGTCATCAAAGGATAAGAACCAGCGCATCAAGAGCATCGAAGAAGTTGTGTAACAAAGATAGATTCTCTAGAAGAGGTGTCGATTCAGGAGTGGATAACCAAGGCGGTGCAAGAAATCCAGCTGTTGACAAACGACATCAAATGAAGAAAGAACGAAGTGTAGAAAAAACTAGTAACCGTCATAAATTACTATAAATACCCCACTCCACTGAGAGAGTGGGGGTCGGAAAACTTTAGGTGGATACGCTAAGGAATTCTCTCTATCCATTAGTCCACAGAGATTGTAAATAGTATGAATATCAGTAATGACAAGAGCTTACCCCGAAGATGTAGGCACACAATGTGCTGCCTCGTTACATCGGTGTGTTATTTATTGTTTTAGTATTGAGAACTGCTGAATGATTGTGGATCATTTAAGCCACCACAATACATGTATTGGATAAATTGCAGACTCCGGTCGGCATCCTTTACTATGTATTGATATCGTGATTGACGCCAATAGAGTTTAGATACCTCTAGTGATATTTCTACCTGCGTAGTTATGTCCGAGGTATTGCAAGACTAAGGCCACTCGTTTAATCCTCAATATAGTTACTTTACTTATTTATTGGTTGATGTATGATATGGGAAAATTAGTATCAACAGAAGGCAAGCACGTCATGGAAAGGAATGAATTTTGAGAGCATGGACATGTTTAAGGAAGCGGCCAAGTCTTGAGAATACGGGGGTGTGGGAAGGTCTTTGGTGGGGCCTATAGATCTTGATTTATGCTGAACTGTCCCTCCTTAGCCTTAATAAGACCGACACAACTTGAATTCTTCTCCAAAAGACTTGTGCCGATAGCAAATGAGACTCATATTTATATGTGTTTAAAACCCATCATCTACATTAAGTCCCTTACTCAATGGGGAATAATACCCGTTGAATATATGTTTTGGACACTTCGCATCCTTGCTTTCCTACCTTGAGACTACACATTGCACGAAGAGGAAAAATTTACCAACTAGTATTCGTCCTGAACTTTGATTTTCGTACTCTTGGTACTTCCATGTGCCAACCACGAATTCCATTGGGAAAAGTATAGCCGAAGTATTACCCTATATCGTTGAAGTAAATATGCTTTGACGTTATATCTTTCTCTAGTGATGCTGACGTTGGTTGTAGTTGAAGACTTGCTATGAGACGTGGAGATCGGGCAGATGGTGGACTAATCAACTAGGTCAAGAGGATCTTCAAGTAGGCTTGGGAGATGGTGGCGGAGGCAAGCAAGTTAACTTTTTTCGGAGGTGACCGTGTCCAGCTGGTACCAACAGAAAACGTATTCAGTTTCCACCGACGGTTGTAGCGTCTTATACAAAATATAAGTATGATGATCACATTGTCTAGTTATCAACTCCCTTGCCACTTGGTGATGTGCAAACGTAGTCTCTAACCATTATATTGTTGAAGTGTCCCAGGCTCGTGAGAGTGGATGATCGTGCTGGAGCAGAGGTTTTGTTTGTATGCATGGAAGATATTTGACATCAGTCCCTAGCCTTGGACATGTATCAAACATGTAATGTATATCCTCTATGTGAATGTCGTAGTCTTTAATATGAGCTTAGAGACATGTTCTGTGGGTGTACAAGTCTCAAAGGGATTCATGCTGATGAGGCTTAGTCGTTGACGTTGATCGAGGCGGAAGAGCAGAACTTCAACTGGTTATACATGATGCTGATCAAATCCGCTTGTGATTTGTAAGCAAGCTTATGGAAAGATTTTGGAGGGTTTCCCGATAGAATTCTATAATGTAAACATAGTCGTTTAGACAAGGTGTGGGATGGACTTTTTATATGGAGACAAAAATCCATGTTCGAGTTGGAGACCCTCGTGCCATCAATCATAATCTTGGAGAGACGTAGTTGAAGATTATTGTGTTTGTCTCAGCTTCCTGAGAGGCATGATGCTCATTCTAAATGGGGACAGGTGGATAGAGCAAGTCTCAGGATTTCCCTTGCCAAGTGCAAGTCCCCGTAGCTGTTATAAACATGGCTTGGTGAAAAATTAGGGCTTGGATTTAATAGTAGATACAGATTGGTTTGACACCGTGATAATCTTCTGATGACTATAAGATCTAATCAAACTGGTAGCTTCCTTCTACTGGATGCTAATAAAATCATTGATCTGATTAGATATATTGTTGATCGTTATCCATTAAGAGAAGCTGAAGAAGACGTCCATCCCTTTGAGATCAAGACTGGATCGGTAATGGAGCTTGGTTCAGATGTTGAGGCTGAAATCGTAATATCTTAGACTAAGAATGGTAACGAGATGATGTTACAGTAGTTGAGAGTCTAATGACGCTGGTTTCGTTGTGAAGTTCGCAACTTCTTTGCTAGGTACAAACGTGTAATACAATACTGCATCCATAGTTGAGAGATGACCAACGCTTTTAGTTTCTTGTTGGCATGTTCTTGAAAAGCTTGGGTATTGAGTAGTACTAGTTGTACTCCCAAGTGGAATCGCCTTCATCAACTTGCTGAAGTATTGTGTAGGTTTTATGAGGATTCAATGAGAATGGCTTGACTTTGATGGCTAGGTCAAGTCCATAGCTTATAAATATCCATTGATTGTTTAATGACTCTAGAAGGTTGCATGGAGTGTGGTTTAGGTCCCGTAGAGTTACCGGCGACAACACTTTGTAGAAAATGAATGTTTCCTTGTCCTCTATGATGGCCAATAATATTCTTCGATAGATCTTATCTTATTTGATGTTCTCCTTCACGCGTCTCTTTGATTATCGTGAGGGCTTCAGGTGCTATAAGGTAACGTAGTAAGTCTTTTCCTAAGATTTTGCAGTGTAAGATCCTTGGATATATGGATCCATCCAGTCTCCATCCTTAGGATGAAGTACCATTAAGGCCTCTAAATGATGTGGAGGTGCTTGATAATAGGAGAAGGGTCCTTGCAAATCTCGAGCCTTTACACGATCATGTTGGGGTTGATGTCCTCTAGACATTTTGTAATGAACTTCTCTGGACTTTGGTAGTCGAGCGCTCCGTAAAGTAAGAAGAAATCTTCAAGTCCCCGAGATTGATTTTTTTATCGGGAGGTGGTCTGCTTAGTTCTTTGATGATTGGTATATCCAATATTATCTATGACATATGATTTTACTAGACTCCTGAGAGAGTATACTTCTTTACTCTTAGGATCTTCTCTGCTTCTTCGAACTATGGCTATGAATCTAGAATAGCTATAGGTCCAGTGTGTATCTTGTTGGTATGATTTATGTATACCATATGACTTTCATCGAAGGGAGTTATCGTATTTGTACGTCGGCCTTACATAGAGTTGAAGGTGATGATGTCAACAACGGCTACGATACCGTCCAAGGTTATTTTGGACTTCGTCCCCTCGAGATGAGTGGTGACAAGCAAAGCACCATCGTGTCCACATCAACAAGGGTTGTGTCCTTTAAATTAGCTACCGATAATTTTCAGTTACGCAACTTACGCTGGGTAGAGAAAGAGGTGTATTCGCGATGGATGTGACTTGGTTGAAGGCCAAACTTTCTTCGTGTTGGATCCTTGAAAATTTTAAAGCTCGTATAAGCATTCGATCAGGAAGGGGTATGCTTTACTGTCTATTCCCCTCACATATAGTGACACTCCTTATGTGGTATTGCTGATATCTTCAGCCCCATGTCTGCACATCTTTTTTATTGTTTTGGCCCCCTTGATCACGAGTGTACCTAGAGAGTTTGTAATCGTGGACAACATCGGTGGGTCCCAGAGACGATATCAGAGAGATTCATACAATGGATGGGGCCATTGGTCCCATTGGCAAAACCTTAGAGCTTTATACACTAGATGAGACTGGTGAAGTTGGGTCCACCTTGGTGAGGATGGACACGTCTCCGGGGCGGAGGCGTCTCCAAAGGCGGGCGCGTCACGGGTATCGAAATCTTCTTGTAAATAACGTGAGTTGTTCGAGAGAATCTTTCTTCCCTAGCCACCTCCATGAATTTCTTTAATCTTGAAGGATTTGGATCTATCGAGCAGAGTTTTAACAGATCAATTGGCGGATTCAGATTTGGTAACATATCCCCTTGGCAGTGGAGATCGTCATATCTTGAGAGGGTAAGGCAGCTGGTGAAAACAGATTATATCTGATGAACTTTTCTTGTGAACTTACAAGAGTTTTATCCACATCTTCACATGAAGAAGTTAAGTTGTTTGTTATTCTGAGTTAAGACTCGTCATATCGGCAGGCTACATCCTCGTTGTTGTCATCATTATGAGTATCTGGATCTTCGTATTATTAAGACCATCATCATAAGTTTTGGTGGAATCTTCGGCAGTATTCCTCATCTGGTAAACACGGACGTGCCGTTTGGAAGTCGATCTGTAATAGTCTTCAAAACAGCTAAACTTCGAGTTGAGATTTTGTGATAGTTTATGGGTTAGGAGGCTGTGACTAGGTGTCTTAATTCATGGTAGAGTAACCACTTAATTGATGGTCTTTACCGTGAGAGCAATAGTGGATTGATCAGATTTATAACTCTTAGTATCCTTCCTTGTTTCAACCATAATTTCAGATTTGCATGCGAACCGAGAAAATGACCTCCCATTGTGGTCTCCAAACGTTTTAACGTAAAAACAATAAAGGGTTAAAACGGTAAATGAATAGAGTAATGGTGTGTGTGAGAGATGTTTGATGTGGGTACGAAAGGTCAAGTTCGAACACTGCTGGCCTAAATCAGGCACACTGACCGTTCCAGCAGTGCTTCAGTCACATGAGAAGGATTAGGTTGGTTTAAAGGAGGGAAACGAAGGAGAAGAAGTTGATCAAGTGTAATCAATTGTGATTGAATCACAGATGTGTGGTGTTTGATCGATCTTTGTATAGTTTCTCTGAGAGAGTTATCCAGAGAAATTGTTGTTGTCAAAAGTGAGAATAAAGGTAGCTATTTATAGAGGAGAAGTTACACTTGATCCGCAATTAGTGTAAAGGATTAGGCTATCTGGAGTATGTGGGGATATAGTCAATTTGTTGAGCAGAGAAATACCAGGAATTCCACCAACTTTCCTTGATAATAGCCACGTGTCCTAAATTCTTCTTTCCTTTGCCGTAGACCGCCAAACCAAAACAATAATTTGTATCTCCCCATTCGACTTAATTGTCTTTCGTGTATTTTTCAGGTTGACTAAGATGCTAGAATGGTTCTCATCTGGATGAGACTTGAGGAGAAAAATGGACGACCAAGCCTTAGTAGTTGAGTCTGACTTGATGAGTCGTACCCTTGACTAACAATTCTTAAGGAAGAGATAAGTTGAAACTAGTCTTAATAGGATAAGTTATGTTGATATGTATTTGGGATAAACCATGTGGAGCAGTTATCGAGGAAGACTTTCAGCTAAATTGTCTTTGGATTAGTCTTGTCCAGCTGTAAATCTTGTGGATACGCGAATATAAGGACATTACTGTACTAGTTCAAGTAAAACCTAGAAGTATGTTGTGTGTGCGGACTTGTTGATGAAGGTAAGCTCATCTATCCAGTATTCTATTCACGTGGGGCCAGCAAGTGAATACACTCTGCCAACAAGCGGTCAGGACTATAATGGGGGATCAGTGCTACTAAATGACCAGGGCTTATAGCAGAGCAGCAGCAAACTAACAAGCGGTCAGGGTTCTAAGGAAGCAATAGCTAGTCAGTAAGTTGCCTGCCAACAAGCGGTCAGGACTTACAGGAAACGACCAGGGCTCTCGAGAAGAGCACGACTAGTCATGCGACCAGGGCTCGAGGAGAGCACGACTAGTCATGGTTGCGACAAAGGCTCGAGGAGATCATGGTTAGTCATGAGTGCGACTAGGGATCGAGGAGAGCACCGCTAGTCACGGTAAAGGATTGGTGAAGTTGAGTCCATTTTTGTGAGGGTGTACACGTCTCCGGAGACGAGCACGTTTCTGGAGGTGAGCACATATCGGGAGGTGAAGACGTCTCAGGAGGCGAGCACGTCTTGGGAGACGAAGGCGTCTCCGGAGGCGGAGAAGGCAAGCACGTCTTGGAAAGGAATGAATCTTGAGAGCATGGACATGTTTAAGGAAGCCGCCAGGTCTTAAGAATACAGGGGGTGTGGGCAGGTCTTTGGTAGGGCCTATAGATCTTGATTTATACTGAACTATCCCTCCTTATCCTTAATACGACCTACACAACTTGATTTCGTCTCCAAAAGACTCGTGCGGCTAGCACATGAAACTCATATTTATATGTGTTCAAAACCCACCATCTACAGCAGCGTATCCAGCTGGAGTTTGTGGAATGAGCAGTCTACAATGGTTCCTTTAATGAATTTGGAGAGGTGGTATTGCGATGTTCAACATGAGTTCTGTTGGTGTCTTGATTTACGTTCCTTAGCATTGAGAGTGGAGGCGTACACAGGTTTGCTTCATCAACTTGTGTAAGATGCAGTTCCTTAGGCCATTCTTTTGGATGGTTTATTACGGTGTCTTTACACAGGCATTCTGCAAATACTTTGGAGTATCACAGTATCGTTTTTGGATTGGTGTCTCATCTCATGCTTCTGTTGTACCACTACCTCTTGTAAATTAATAGGGGGAGAGCCAGTTTTACTAGAAGGAAAGCTGACTAAGTCTATACTACTTGACTTCGAGTCAATATAGGGCGGAAATGAAAATAAAGCTTTCCCCTTATCAAAAAAATATTAAAGGGTGTTTAACTTCCCATTTTATCTTCTCTTTAAAACATGTTTAATATACCTTTGAGTACATAGCGGATGGAATATGTTCATGATAAATTGAAAGAGTTAAGTGTTGCAATGCTCTGAAATTATTAAAATGCCGGATACACACACCTACTTCATCAAATATATGCTTATAGACTAAATGTAAAACAGTATCCATTGCATACAACTCATCGTTTCTAAGCAATCTCCTGAATTTCTTCCAACAGTAGCATTGTATACATGATACATCTAATGCTTAATAAATCAACAAAGTATT
>JAJJMA010259548.1:0-10997 GCA_023529015.1 Papaver nudicaule | reverse complement strand
TGGTTGGGTCACATTCTTGCTTGGGACCCTTTGAGTTGTATTGTGTTGATGTCCTATCGTCTGGTTGTCGACGGGTCTCCTGTTATCACGAGCTTCTTCAATCCTTACAGCTTGGATCCTTTCCTATCAAGACAGGGACGGCTGTGGTTGATCGTTTTGTGGCTTCGGAAGTTTGAAGTCTGAACTTCCTTCAACGAGGAGCGTCCCATGAGAGAGGGGTCTTTTGGATAGGGAGGTTGGTGTGAACGAGATAGAGGTGCACCTCCTCCTCTTGGTTCTCCAGGGGGTTTCTCTTGGTCGAGTAGCAGAGTTGGACTGTTGGACATGATCGTGTTCAGGTTTGTCTTGAGAGTCCAAACCCTGGAGTTCCTGGCTGGTTGCAGTGATGACTCTGGAAGTCCCATGTCTCGTCGCCATTCTATTAGTGATGATGGAGTTGTCCGTCCCTTTAGTGTTTGTTGGTAAGTCCTTTGTTGCCATGGGTACTATGAGCTTGATTCACTCCTCTTCAATAGTTTCGGCATCGTGACTTGTGTTGTGATTTTCTCCGACCCATACTGTCACCTGAAGTCTTCGAAGTGAGCTCGAAGTTGTATGCTCTGGGTGTGTCGCCCCTGTAGTTGGACTCTTCCTCTTATTCCCTTCGGTGACGGTACTCACGGAAGGTAAGTTGTTGTTGTACGGCTCGTTGATGAGGTTGACGTCGTCGGCGGCATCACAAGCCTCTTCGCTTCCTAGGGTTTGGCCCTCTCCGGTAGCGCTGGTACAGGCGAGGCAAGTCTTTTGCAGTTTTAGGGAGGGCTCAGTAGACAAGGATCATTTCGCAGAGCTCCAATGTCGGGTAAGGTTGTCGTACTAAGTGCAGGCTCTGCCATTGGGGCTCCGGGAATTTCTGAGTCTCAGTACTCGGTGGTGTCGATGCTCCCCCCTTGGGGAAGGGGGCCCTCTACACCCTGTGTGGGCACGTTAGTCAGTGCTGGTGAACTGGCTTCGTCTCCTCCTCTGGGTTCTGGAGTGGTCTCTTCAAATCGTCTTTTGCGGCATATCCGAGTTGTGGCTCTCTCCATGTTGAGGTTCTCCTTGAGTAGAGATCATCTCGTCATCCTAGACGGGGATCGCTGCGGTGTTCGTATTGGTAGCAGATCTGGGAGTTCTTTTGGCTTGTGAACTTGTTGACGGTTTCGTGGTTAGAGTTTGGAGATGAGCCGAGACTTCAACTTGGGTCTTGATCCGTCTTTCCGGAAGGTCGTCTCGACACTTGGCTAGTTATTCCGAGGTTGGCGTCCTTGGCACTTCCTCTTCCTTTAGGGTGGTAGCATATGTAACTGCGTTTTCCCCCGCCTTTCGTTTGAGGTTGAACAGTTCTGCATATTCTTTGAAGTCTGGGATGGTCTCTAAAACTTCGGGTGGTATGTCGTAGGGGATGAGTTCACCTTCTCCTCGGAGTTTGTCACGTACAATTCCAGACTCCAGAACCGGAAGGGCTTTGATGGAGATTCTTATGGCTGTGCCGATGTCTACTGCCGGTTTTCAGGGTTTTTCTCTCGAGTAGCTTTCCTCGTGGTGAGTCCCCGGTGACTCGGTGAATGTAGGCTATCAAATAAGAGAGGGGTGGACGAAGTACCTTCTTGATCGAGGGGGTCCTCATCGACTCCCCTAGGTTCTGCAGGCGCCTTGCTGCTCTTTTGTACAAAACGCTCCATGAACTCCAGAGGGAGCGTCTCCTGGTTGTTGTAGATCCATGGGCGTCCCAGCATCATGTCGCTCTCGAGGACTCCCTTAACAATGTGGAACTCCGCTATGGTTGGGATCGTGGCGATTTCAACAGGAAGGTCGATCCATCCGTAAGTTCGTACTTCAACTCCGTCAGGACCTTTGATGATGGCGGGGGCACGGACGGCTCTGCTTCGAGGGATGTTGGCGGCTCTGAGAGTCTTGACTGGAACGGTGTTCACCGGAGATCCTGGGTCGATGAGCGTCTTTGAGAATTCACCACCAGACATGTGGGTGGTCGTAAGGAGTCCCCAGCCTTGTCCTCGTGTTTTCGGCTCCTGTTTGGACATCGTCTGCTCATTGACTTCCTTGAAAGGTAGGCGTTTCCCTGATACTACCGTGTTGAGTGCTGTGAACATGTCTTTTCGCTGTGGTTTCGAGAGACAGAGAGTCTCACATTATCTCCTCCACTCTTCTCGTTCACCGGCTCCTCGGGGAAGGTGAACGCTTGTTTCGTAGGCGCAATTCCCCGGACTCCTCCTTGGCTTGGAAGATCTTGGGCTTGCTACCTCTTCGGTTGTAGGAGGGCGTTGAGTCAAAGGAAGTCCGATTACCCTGTCCTGGATCTAAGTGTTTAGCAACTTTAGTACGTCCTCCATGGGAAACGGGTAGTCTGGTATCTCTGAATTGGCTTTCTGCCTCCGCATCTCCGGCTGTTGTGGTCCTCCCTGGTTCATGTTCTTGTTTGGGGATCCCGGAGCTGAATTAGTGCGTTTTGGATGCGTACCTTCCGTGGCAGGGCCTTTCCTCCGTACTTCGTGCGGGTACGGTGTTCGATGTGGATAGGTAGCGCCACTTCTCTTTCTCGATTTTGTAGTAGCCTTTCCAAGTTGCTTGTCGTGAGGTCGTTTGGTGGATCAATTCCTTCTTGTCGTTGTTGCAAGTCCCCTTCCGGTATCATGCTCCGCGCCGTTGGGTCTTGCGCTTGGTGTTCTGCGAGGTATTCTCCCGTTTTTCTCTTCCGGTCGTTGTGCAAGCTTCTATTGTTTTCTTCAGTGAGTTCTCCACGCTTTAGTAGTTGGGTCCTCTCCCTCAGCGTGGGTATCATAGAGGTGGATCTCGCTGCTGCCTCCTGGGGAAAGAAGAGGTGGTGTAGGCTCGAGGGGCTCCTCGGGTCGGTTGGTTGTCGCTCTTGCGGTGTGCGGCCATAGGCGACTCGTCCCTCGTTCGGGTGATGGTTCTTTCCAACAAAGAAGGTGCAGTGGTGACGGACCTCTTCACAGCTTCATGGAGTTCAGAGAAGGTCTGGAAGCGTAGGTTCTCCAAGAGGGCTCGGTATACGGGAATCGTTCCGTTGATGCAAAGCTCCCCCAACCGCTGCTCCGTTATTGGGGTGTTGGGTATAGCCGAGATGATAGGTGTTGAAGGTGAAGTTCCTTGGGTAAAGGGTACGTTGAGCGTATTGCTGGATACAGGTGGGTTGGTAGGTGCTGCGTTGGAGGCTACAGCACCGTCAGTTGAAGAGTTGAGGTTTTTGGTATCTGATCCCGACCTTAGTTCAACCATCTTTGAGCAAGTTTCTCTGGAACCGAGAGAATGATCTCCCACTGTGGTCGCCAACTGTTTTTACCTGGAAAAACAATGTACCGTCTCTGGGTACTTTCGTAGTGCTCGGAGATCAAAGTCGAACAAGACAAGCCTAAACCAAGGATGGTCGTTCCCGTCTTGCTTCGGTCACAGAGAGGATAGAGGTTGGTGTAGGGAGGGAAACAGCGAAGAAACTTGAGATCAGGTTGAGGATGTGTTTTGGGTGTAAGAGTTCAAGATCTCCGTCGTGAAGTCGACTGGAAATCTCCAAGGCCAGAAACATGTTTCGATTCTCAGGTATTTCTCTGAGGCTCTGGTTGTTTCTGTTTTGTGTGTTCTAAGTGTTCTGAACGTTCTTGATGTTCTTAAATGTTTTGCCTTGGAAAATAGAGGAAGCCTCTATTTATAGTTTGAACTCACCCTGATCTCTCGACAGAGAAGGTGGACGTCGTGGAAGAGTGGAGGAGTGGAGGACATGCGTTGGTTTCCGTAACTGCCTGAGTTGTGTGGAACATGCCCACTCGCGCCATCTTCTCGTAACTGCCCACTATCTCCATCAGTTTCTTTCAACTGCCGTAGACCGCCAGACCAATACCCCTAAAGTTATCCCCCCGTGTGACGTTTTGATATCTCGAGCGAGTGATACGCGGATATTGCGTAGTTGAGTTGAGTAGAGTAGGGTTGTACGACTGATTGTCGTGACCAACATGATGTAGTGTCTCCTGGACACAAGCATAGGAGTGGCCTTGGTCTTTGGCCAAGGCCATAAGTGCTTGATGGCGCTTTGGCGCTAGTTAAGGTGGCGCCATGGCTCATGGCGCCACGGCCTTGGTCTTTGGCCAAGGCCAAATTGAAAATGCGTCTTTGACACTAGTTATGGTGGCGTCATGGCTCATAGCGCCACGGCCAAGGCCAAATTGAAAATGCGTCTTTGGCGCTAGTGATGGTGGCGCCATGGCTCATGGCGCCAAGGCCAGTTTATGACGCGTCTCTGGCGCGAGTTATGGTGGCGCCACGGCCTTGGCCTTTGGCCAAGGTCAGTCTAAAACGTGTTTTGGCGTTGGATGTGGGGGCGCCACGGCTCATGGCGCCACGGCCTTGGCCTTTGGCCAAGGCCATCTTGTTGTGGCGCCATGGATTATGGCGCCACGGCCTTGGCTTATGGCCAAGGCCAGCCTGTTTTCGGCCATGCTCTTTGTAGGTTTGTGGCGTTTTACGCCATGGCCTTGGCTTCTTGGCCAATGCTGATTTTTGTGAATCCATGGTGGCTCATGGCTTGTGGTGCAGCCTGTGCCTTAGTCGCGGTGTGAGTGCATATGCTACAACACACCTGAGGTCATGGCGTGTTTATCCATGGTATGCTAGACCTTCCTGAACTTCGGATTAGGTCTGCTTAGGCCTATTTAGGCTGGTGTATGCTTCTCAGAGAGCTCTGGACCGGCCTGGAGCTTCAATATTCCTAAGGTTTGCACCGAGACTCGTATGTTGAGTCGTATTCAAGAGGAAATCCATGAGGATACGTCTCTGTTGATTCTTCACCGTGTACCATCAAGCGAGGTCTGGCTCTGAGCTGATCGATGGGTTTAATATGTTGGTGAGATCATTAGTACTGCTCTATGATATTACCCTCCCCACCGGAGTTATAAGAGAGAGCTCATAGAGAGTTTGTTCGGCTCATGGAATGAGTTGCACTATGAGCTATAGAGATGAGCCTGAATAGGCGATTGCCTTTAATAAGACATGGTTTCGAGAGTGTTTTGACAATCTTGTCCCTCTCTCATTTTTCACCATCTACAATGGCACATAGCATAGCATGCCAAAGCCATAAACGCCACATAGCATGACACAACAAACCCTGAAATCACCATGGATCCACGAAAATCAGCCCTGGCCAAGAGGCCAAGGCCATGGCGTAAAGCGCCACGAACTCGCTTAGTCTGGCCAAAGGCCAAGACCGTGACGAGAAGTATAGCAGCCAACAGACTGGCCTTGGCCAGAAGCCGAGGCAGTGGCGCCATGACCCATGGCGCCACAACAAGTGGACCTTGGCCAGAGGCCAAGGCCGTGGCGCCATGAGCCATGGCGCCATAACAAGTGGACCTTGGCCAAAAGCCAAGGCCGCGGTGCCATAAGCCATGGCACCACCTTAACTCAACTGACGCCAAAGCGCGTCCAGAATTGGCCTTGGCCAAAAGCCAAGGCCGTGGCGCCATAATCCATGGCGCCACAATAGGTTGGCCTTCGGCCAAGGCCAAGGCCGTGGCGCCAAGAGCCATGGCGCCACCGTAACTGGCGCCAAAGCGCAATGGCCTTGCCAAAGACCAGGCCACTTCCATACTTGTGTCCAGGAGACACTACGCTCATGTTGGTCACGACGATTAGTCAAACAACGACTCTACTCTACTCAACTCAACTACGCAATATCCGCGTACACTCGCTCGAGACATCAAAACATCACACGGGGGGATAACTTTAGGGGTATTGGTCTGGCGGTCTACGACAGTTGAAAGAAACTGATGGAGATAGTGGACAGTTATGAGAAGATGGCGCGAGTGGGCATGTTCCACACGACTCAGGCAGTTACGGAAACCAACGCATGTCCTCCACTCCTCCACTCATCCACGACTCCCACCTTCTCTGTCGAGAGATCAGGGTGAGTTCAACCTATAAATAGAGGCTTCCTCCATCTTCCAAGGCAGAAGCGTTCAGAACACCTAGAACACACAAACAGAAACAACCAGAGCCTCAGAGAAAACACCTGAGAATCAAACACGTTTCTAGCCTTGGAGATTTCCAGTTGACTTCACGACGGAGATCTTGAACTCTCACACCCAAATCACATCCTCAACCTGATCTCAAGTTTCTTCATTGTTTCCCTCCCTAGACCAACCTATATCCTCTCTGTGACCGAAGCAAGGTGGGAACGGCCATCCTTGGTTTAGGCTTGCCTTGTTCGACTTTGATCTCCGAGCACTACGAAAGTACCCAGAGACGGTACATTATTTTTCCAGGTAAAAACAGGTAGCCAACCGGATAAAACTGTTTCCTTATGACTTCCTTGAACTTCTTCCACGACAATGCTCCATGGTTTTGTCTTCTATAAGCCTTCCACCATATAAGAGCATGCTTTTGTAGCTTCAATGTCGCACAAGCAATCTTTCTTCCTGAATTGAACTTGTCAAAGGAAAAATACGTCTCTAGACGCTCTATCCAATCATCTAATTTCTCTACGTCGATACTCCCATCAAAGTGTGGAATTTCAACATGGAAATCGATTTTCAGATTACTCTGTTTCTTACCAAGAGGTTTGGTTTCTTTAGGTTCTTTGGTTTCTTCTCCATCCCCTAGATCTTCTTCTTCCTCATCCTCTGGTTCATCTTCTTCTTCCTCATCATCCGCAACCTCAGATGGAGTTTTACTCTTCTTTTTCTTCGGCCCGGGTGTATTGGAAAGAATACATTCCTTCAACTCTTTAAGAGTGTCTTGAATTAACTTCATGTATGTTTGTAGCGTAGCTACCTTCTCCTCAGTAGTCTTCGGAGTATCATCACCCTTAGGTTCTTCGCCTGTCTTCATCTTAGGGTTACTTGTCCTCTTAACGTCCTCCTGTTTTACGAGTAACTCACCAAGCTTCTTGTAGAGAGATCTAGTGAAGACCATAAACCACAGTACTTCCCTAAAAAGGAGCTAACTAAGCTCTGATACCAACTTGATACGTATAATCTCTGTACTCTTGATGACTAGAGTTATTAGGGCGGAATTCGAAATAACTATAGACGAAAGATAGGCAAAACGTAGCACAAGGACACAATTACGAAGAAAGATATCTTCTCTAGATTATGAACAAGACAATATTACAATTCTCTCTTTCACGCTCACAATCTGCTAAGCTTGCTTTTGCAATACAATGATTACCTCACAAACTTCTTCTCTAGATTTACTAGATGCCTCCGGTGTCCAAGCTATGAGCTAGGCACCTCTATATATAGTGGTTTGGGTTTCCCAAAATCTCCTAGGAATCTATTTCCTAATCTAAGAATCCTTCTTTATAAAGAATCCTTCTCTATATAGGAATCCTTTCCTAAATAGAGTTCTTCCCTCAATTAAATTGAGGTCGACTAAGTTCCTAAAGAGACTAGGATACACCTGTATCAGCAAGAGTCCAGTGGATTATAGCTGAGAGCGTCTAACACGTCTAAGTACTGGCCCAGCCCAGAACTTCAGGCGAATCCAGTTAAACCCTAATTCTGAACTACGGCGGTTCACGAACCGGTTGGTGAACAGTGACTCTGGAATTTCTCCTGAGTTCCAATGCATCAATTTGTACACGTACATGTACGTGAACCACAGATTCGATGTATCTGGCCGGAATTCAGAAGGGCGGTTCTCGAACCGTCCAAGGTGAATATTCACTGGAATTTCACAGGGGTTAAACTCTGACTCCTCTATCTCTTAGTTGGACTTGGTTATCACGAAATATCTTCTGTGGTCCATCTAACGAATCTCAATGAGTCAATAAGATAAAGATTATCTATGATCAGTTGGGTTTCTATCTTGAAGTGTTTTTAAGCTAACAAAACACTTGGCAGATAAATGTTAAATAAATTCCAATTGAGATAAATCTCTGTTTATTTGATTTGCAAGTTAGGGTTTCCTAAACTTGTGGGACAAGTAATTAGTTGCTTTATTCCAAAGCAACCTATCTTATTGAGTGCTATAAATAGAGGATTATGGGATGAAAAACCGCAAGCATCAAGCATACGTGAGATTTTTCTGTGGAATTGATCGTAAACTCTTTTCACTTCGGTGAATGCTTGTTGTGGTATAATCATCCTCTTTTAGGTAGCAGTTCCTCTGTGGGAATTACCTAACGACTATAAAGACTTCTCTTGAGAGTTGGGAAGCACAGGTAGCAGATTGAGACCTTAGTGGTTGAAATCGGAGTAACCTGTAACCTTGGTAACCTTATCACGTTCTTGTCTATTCTAAGGTCCTTCTCTTTTGATATAAGGCCATTCAAGAACTGATACATTACACACAGGGTTGAAAGGAAACAACACACGGCTGCACTCGGTGTTGTAAAACCTAGTTAGGTCCAGTTGTATAAGTTTCTTAAGTTATTCTTCGTTTACAACTGAGGTAGAGACAAGTTGGGCATAGTTTACTCGGTTTACTTGTCAGCCCCCGCTTGTAAGTAGATTTCCGTATGACCTGGAAAAATCCGAAGTAAGTCACTTTGTGTATGTCAAACTGATAGAGGACAGTTCAAACATAGTTGATAATTGAGGTTGCAAAGCCAGAATTATTGACACAAGCCTTTAACAACGGTTAAAGAAACTCCTAGGCCTATAAAGGACATCAGCTGGGGGAATCAAGTGCGTGACGATTTGTGGGGGATCCAGAGACGTAAGGAGTGCGACAGTAGCCAATTCGCTTGGAGGGCTTGAGTTGGTATCTGCTACATCCCAGACCGAAGTCTTATAGTAGGCTAGTGTTTGTAGACAGTTTGTACTGTGCGGTGTTCTATCTGGACGAGGTCCCGAGGATTTTCTACAGGTTGTAGTTTCCTCGTTAAAAAAATCTCTGGTGTCTTGTGTGCTTTACTTTCCGCATTATATTCTCTGATTATATAATTAAAGCAAACACAAGAAGTACGTTATTAATAACCAGATCGTTGTCCCCAATCCATATATTGGATTTACCAAGACTTTGTCTTGTGTCGGACTGATCCCTTGAGAGCCAAACTCAGGTTATACAGATTTGGATATTGATTTTTGAGATCGTTCAGATCTAACCATATGACTCACGAGCCCAAACGAAAAGTTGGTAGTATTTCGGTACCCCTGCTTTTTCAATTGGTATCAGAGCTGGTGAACACATAAAAGACGTAACTGTTTGTGTTTATCGCGGCTTGTGAGTTATGGAACAAAGCTCAAACGCTTGTAACGTATTAACAGACGCTGAAAATGATGATGCAGAAGATCCACTGCCAGGTCTCATCATATCAGCAAGAGAACTCCTTAGTGTTTCTCCTAGAGGTATTAAGTATGTTCAAGGCTTCTTGATCTTGAAAAACAGATTGATAATATCTCTCATGACCTAGAGACATATCTTAGAAAAGAAGAAGAGTCTCTGAATCATCTAAACAAGGTCATAGAGGAAAAAGCATGTGTTAAAATAGACATTGATCAACTTATTAGAGAGACTGAAACGTCTTTTTGTGAAAAACGTCAAGATCAAGTCATTATCAATACCCTTGTTGTTGAGGATCCCATGGATGTATTAACTCATGATCAATTGTGTGTTCAACGCATTGATGAAACTCACAAGAAGGAATTATCTATAAAATCTTGTCCCCACAAACAAGATGTAACTCGTCTTGTTAAACAGGAAAACAAATTTAAATGCTTTGCCAAAAACCGTCCTGTTGTACAGAACTATTCACAGTTCACAAGGGCAAAGCACAAGGGTTATAAATTCTTTCATAAACCCTTCTCAGAGAATAAAAAGATATTTATTTATCTAAAATCTGAGAAAAATACTTTCAATTTTGGAATAGAAAGAATCAAAGTTAAGAAATTCCAAAATCCCTCAGTTTCAATAAAGAACTGGAAAGAGATTCTCTCTTGGGGACGTGAAAGTATTTTATGTCTTAATATTAAGCCTGAGCTTTGATAATAAGGACATTATTGGAATAGTTTCTCGTGAATTAGCTGTTTTTAATTGTTGAGCCTTGCTCCATTAAAATACTATCTAAGTGTTGTACAAGAGAAAAATGTCCTAAAATTAACCTAGGAATGTGTCAAAATACCCTATTTTGACTAACATATGTGTGAATCCCACATGTGAAGCCTAGGAACCCTTAGAACTGGTTCAAAACAAGCCCACAGAACTGGCATGTGTTGTCCTGGGTAATTCCGCGCCCTTCCCTCCTCGCTAGAGCTTTCATTCGAGCAGTTTCGCACCCGGTTCCCGAACCGTCCAAACCCGAAAAATACAGGATAAGGTCTGCGAGTTTTCTTCTTCCTCTTTATCTTTCTTTTGAGGTTTTAAAAGAGCTCTAATGGTAAACGACTGCTACCATTGAGATATCCACGATTCATGAATTGTTTTGCTCAAGCTTGATATCAAAACAACCGGGTTGGAAAATCAGTCAAGGGGTCACAAACCACTCTTGCTATCTTCTTATATTTTGAGAGAAATCATAAAGTAAGTATTTTTAGTCTTTTTCTTTGATATCATGTCTAGAAGAAGCACTAGAAATCTGGCATCAACCAGTAAGGCTGTTGATGTGAGTGGCAGTGATGATGAGCCAGTAGTCTGGTCATCTGATGAAGAAACTATGTATGAGACAGTTCACGAACCGTCTCATGATCCTGGTCTAAGCATGCCTTTCATCAGCGAGACTACTAAAGCTGAGTATGTAAGAAGGCGAAATGTCATCATCGAAAGGAAGCTAGACCGAAGCACTATGGCATCATATCCACCATTCATGGATCATATTGCTTGGGGATACATTCATGAGGGTATGTACGTCGACAACTTTCCCTTTGTTGTCCGAATGTTTTATGACAACATGTACGAATGTAAAATGGATCTTTGAGTAATTGTTCAAATAC
This sequence comes from Papaver nudicaule, assembly GCA_023529015.1. Taxonomy (NCBI): domain Eukaryota; kingdom Viridiplantae; phylum Streptophyta; class Magnoliopsida; order Ranunculales; family Papaveraceae; genus Papaver; species Papaver nudicaule. The sequence goes on along the minus strand of JAJJMA010259548.1, from coordinate 78 downwards.
TTCATGTCATGGTTTGTATTCTTTGAGTTGCTGTGTTACCCCTTAGCGTGGCGCTTGGGTTGGGACTAGCCTTAGTGG
>JAJJMA010259506.1:0-17774 GCA_023529015.1 Papaver nudicaule | reverse complement strand
CTGACCAGGCTCCGAAGCAGCGAGTGGGATCATCGAGGCAAGTCATTGAAATAAAACCACAAAACAAAGTATCAGCACAGACCGCCTATTGCAATTCAATGATTCACACACGGGAAAATATCATCTCACGAAGCAGCAACATTGCGGGAAGAATCCACAAAAGAGACAAAGACGGAAGGGAGATAATGATTGTCGCCGAAGCAAGAAAATTCGAGTCATGGCAGCTAAAACCTATAACTTACTCGGCAATAGACCTTCCCGAAGATGGCTCAAGTAATAACCCTTTGGTGGTCACAGTAAACATAAATAAGAAAACAGTCCCAAGAATATTGATAGATCCAGGTAGTTCAGTAGATGTACTATTCAGAATGGCTTACAGGGAATATTTCCAAAATATTCCACTGATGCCCACGGATTATACGATCTATGGATTTAATGGAAGAGCATCAAAACCAAAAGGATACATCTCATTACCGGTATACGTAGCATCGATGGAGCTGAAAACAACATTTTGTGTCCTAGACATAGAATCACCATACAACGCTATCTTGGGACGACCGTGGCTGAATGGGATCTTAGGAGTACCCTCTACACTGCATCAGAAACTTAGATTTCCAACTCCCGAAGGCATAGGAGAAATCAAAGGCGAGAGCTCGGAGTCAAAAGCATGCCATGAGAAAGATATCGATCAAAGAAAAAATGCGAGGCGCAATCGAAGAGAAAGGTACAGACAGCAGAAGGAGAAAATAATTAGCGAGGAGATCAATCAAATAATACAGGGCAAAAAAGGAGCAATATTGTTACTGCTTTCGCCCTCGTCCACCATCAGTTAAGACATGTGCAGGCTGTTGAGGAACTGTTTTCTCGATCAGCGTTGACTACTTCCCTGGCCACGAGTATGGCTTGCCGAAAACATGGTCGGTCTCTTTTTAGGGTTATTGGTATTGAGCCTCCTACGTATGGAGTCGTTGGTGCGGATGATCCCGACGTGGTACTCCCAGATGATGCGGATTTGCTTCCTCATGATTTTTGTGAGGCTGGCTAGGGAAGAATTACGAAGGCGAGGGGTGCTAGGGAACGTGTCTGAAGACTAAGGCTCTGTAAATGATGAAGATGGTGGTGACGATGATTCTGATGATGGTCATCCAGGAGGTGCCGGGGGTTATCCAAAAGATGAACCCAAGAGTGATTCGAAAGGCGGTCCCGAAGATGATGCCGAGGCGGAAACTAGTAGCGTAGCCGATGATGCTGTACAGGATTTTGGGGAATCCAAGAAGGGGAACACTGGTGGTGGTATGGGTTTTGGTTTTGATAAAGGGAGCATCTATTTGTTTCAAGAGTCCGCAGCAACGTATAACGATGAAGAGGGTGAGGATAACGCTGAACCCTCGAGGGAAATCACTCCTTCAAGAAAAGATCACTCCGACTTTCAAACCTATGAAGAGGACTTGGAAATTGGAAAAGGGCTCTGGGATGAGATGAAGGTTTTTGGAGATCCCACCCCTCGCCATGTTGCGTTATCTGGCGAAGTTTCTCCCAAGATCTCTTTTTGCCTTTTCCTTTGTTTTCTGGATATATTTCTTGTACCTGGTATCTCCCATATTTTGTGCCTCCATGCTATTTTGAATATACATACGAAGAAGCTTTTTGTTTGAATAGAGTTTCTCCTCTTTAGTTTTGTATTTTTCCTTGGGGACTTCGTTGTATTTTTCCTTGGGGACTTCGTGATCAAGCACGAAGTTGTTTTTGCAATATTCTAGGCTCCTAAGGTTACTTGAGGTGCAACTCCGGGGCTTACTTCGATGTGGGAGATAGTAAACCAAGCTAGTGGGGGCTTACGGATCACCCTTCCCAAAGGATTTTAGTTACTTGCCTGTTTTTAAAGCAAACACTGGCTATCGAGGCCATAGGTACCCGTTTTGCCTCAGTATATTGGGTGGGTATCGAGGATACAAGGTATCCTCTGAGAGAACATGGTGGTGTTCTGATAACCCATTTATCCCAAGTAAAGTAGGGAACTTATGGTGGGTAGATGTTATGCTTTTGCCTCGATAATAAAGTAACACAATGGGGGAGTGTCGGTCAAGGCTGGAGCTTAGACATGGTACTATTCTCCTATCGCGGCCTAGAATTCGACCCATCTGTTTCTCGACAGCCCCTCCTCGAGGCTATGTTTTGATTGATTTTTAGAGGAGGTCCCTCGGCTGCGTAATTCGCTTATCATTCCCGTGAATGTGAGCAAATTAGCTACCTCGGGGTTCCATCCGCCTTTAAAGGTAAATGTTAATCCCATTTATCGTCTCCTCGACGCCTCAGAAAGAGAGGTCCTCATGGTCGTGTGGTAGTGGGTCCAAATGTGTCATTAGCTTATGTAGCCTAGATGCAAAGTACCCACCGCTAACGGGGTGTCTTGTGGGTAGAGGACTGTGTTATATAGCTCGTAGGGCCTTTATGGCTTATATGAACATCAGCTTTGTGCCTGCTATTCGAGGTCTTTTTATGGTTTTGGCATCTGGGCCTTGGCGTTAAGGCCTTTTAATTTCATTGCGTCGAGGCACTAGGGGAGATATGGCGTCGTGGCCTATTTGTTTTGTATGGCGTGAAAGCCTTTGGAGGTTTGCCTATTCGGGTAGGACTTTTGCCTAGCCGAGCAGGATCTGGAGTTTGAATCGAAGTATAGTGCATCGGGGCGTGCAATATTTTTTTTTAAACTTCAACAAACCAAGCTGCTTGCTTTATTCTTTCATTCTAATACTGACATTTCTTATGTGTTGCTTATATATAAGGTTCTAATTAAGGTGTTTCAGGTTCTTTCCCTAAACTGGGGTGCTTAGCTTTTGTCCTTCGAGATTAATTAGGCTGTAAGTATCGTTTCCGAGTGCCTTTTCAATCACGTATGTCCCGGTCCAGAATTGCTCCAGAGTATCCCTTCAAATGTTACTCGAGTTTGGCTTGTTGGTTGAGTCGTTCGGCATTAGTACCTTGTTGCTTGCTACGAGGAATTGCTCTCTCTTTTCGGTGCAATGACCCTTTCCTTTGCTGGTAGGTCTAGTGCCTAGCTTGCCGACTGTGGGATTGCTCACGGTGGTGCCAGCCATTCCAACCTCAACTTCAGCTATGAATTCCCTTATACAAGACTTTGTTATCTTCGGGTGTTTAGCTTGGTTTGGGGGATCCTGTCTCGGATGCTCTCTCACTTGAACATCAATTTCATTGCATACACGGGCTTCAGTTGGATCACCTAATATTTCTGCAATTCCAAGTGGTGTTGGGAATCAGATTCTTCTATGTAAGGTGGAGGCTACTCCCATGATGTTATGTATCCAGGGTCTTCCCACAATGGCATTGTAAGGAGAGTCTATGTCGACCACGCAAAATGATGTTGGTTGTTCCAACTTTCCTACATGAATCATTAATGACAGCTCTCCCTGGGCATCGAGGGTTTTCCATTGAAACCATAGACGTTGTACGAGGAGGGTACCAAGGCGCTTTGTTTTCCAAACAGCTTGTCATATGTTCTCCCAAAGAATATGTCAACAGAACTTCCCGGGTCTACCAGTATTCTAGGCATCGCCGTTTCCTCGATATGTAGTATGATAACTAGGGGATCATTGTGCAATCTTCCTTCGTCGGGGATATCTGCTGCCGAAAAGAAGATTTGATGCCTATGTCATTCTTCCAGGTGTCCTCTCACTGCTACACTTAATATTTCTTTTCCTTCAAAGACTCTTTTATGAATTCTATCAGTATGGATGCCTTCGAAGTTTCGTCCACAGATGTCTGCATGAACTATGGAGTTGCAGTCGCCGAATCTTGGGATGCTTCGGTCAATAGTTATTACATATGCCTCATGTTTCTTCTCCTTTTTTTGGTTTTGGCAGGCTTGGAGGTGGCTTTGGTAATTCAAAGAAGTGCTTGAATTTTCCTTTTGAATTGAAAAAGTGAATGGTCCTACGCCGTGACGCAGTCCTCTGTTGTGTGTCTATATAATTGGTGGAATTGGCAATAATCTCTAGAGTTTCGAGTATGCTTTGGTTGGTTTCCCCTGCTTCTTGGGTATCTCATCTCGCTTGCCAGCTCGGATTGCTCGATGCTTCGGAGAGCGTCTTCTATAGTAACACACAGCTTTGGCAACTTTCTGTCTTGGAAAGCAGGAAATCTCGACCTTGGCACGCCGAACTTTCTGCCTCCCTCATGTCCTTTGCCATTGCCCTCGAATTCTCCTCGAGAGTCAGTTCCTCTGTTGTCGTTGTATTTTCTATTATCGTGATACTTCCCATCACCAAATTTGCCTTCGTTTCCATATCTCCCATTATCGTTATGCCTTTCTCATTTTGAAAAATCTCCTGTTTGATGGTTCATGGTGCGATCTCGCTCTTCGAGTGATAAGTTATTTATGGAGCGCACCTGATTCGATATGGTTTCCTTTCCTTGAGTTGCTTGCTCCCTGATTTCTTCGAGCGTGATCCGCTCCTTTTAATATTTCCGAAGGTCTTGCAGCGTCTCTACATTCTTGGAAAAGAGCATGTCGTACAATGAATGATTCTTGTCGAGTGCGTTTAGATATGCTCGCACCTTGTCTTTCTCTGAGGCCCCATTTCCTACTTCCACACACTGGGCAGTCCACCTGTCTGTCAAGCTTTTAATGGATTCTTCGGGTCTGACTCTAATGCTGAACAATTTCTCCACTCCTGGCTTCGATGAGTTGTTGTATAAAAAATGAAGTATGAATACCTTAGATAGTTCTTCAAAAGATGAGATCGAGCTAGCCGTCAGGTTGTCGTACCAAGCCAAAGCTTCTCCCTTCAAACTGGAAGGAAAATATTTGCAAAGCACCTCTTCTCTGTCTGCCCAGGCCAAAAATACTCGCAGGTACATTTTGATGTGTAGAGTCGGGTCCCCGGCCCCATCGAAGATTGATGCAAAAACTGGCATGGTGCATTTTACTGGTATTTCCTTGGCAAGCAGTTCGGGACTCAGTGGCGAACGATTGACGTCATTAATTGCTTGAGTCAGTTTTACTTTATCGTTCGATTGAATCCTGTTATCGAAGAGCTCTGCCTGAAGCGTTTTAATTTGCTCCATCATGACTTGCTGTAAAGCTTGTGTCTCGGCATTCTTCCTTGCCTGTTCATTTTCGTATACCAAATGTATGATGTTTCCTTTTGGACGTATACTGGGTTCAGTTCTTCTGCTCGAGATCACTATCCCATGATCCATGGGGTCACCCTTGATCTTGGTGTTGCTTTTCGACTCCGAGTGTCCCTTGGATCGCGATATGGTGTGCGGGCGAGAGTGTCCCTCGCTACTTCCTTTGTAGTTTGACGCAGACTTCTCCGCTGCTTTCTTAGTTGCCTCGTCTAATTGGTTTTTTAGTTTTCGAATTTTTTTGTTCTTTTGGATCAGTTTTCTGAATTGTGCAGCCCTTGTAGCTTCTTCCTCGGTGGGTTGATGCGCTGGGAGTACTTCATTCGGGATGTCGTCTTCGTCGTCGTCCTCGTCATTCTCCCCATCTTCCTCTTGAATTTGTTGCTGAGGTGGTTCGTCACCCACCGGGAATCCTTCCCCATCTGGTCTCAAGTCTTCTATTTGTACTTCTTCCTCGTTTACACGTTCCCTATGTTGGACTGTGCTTGCTGCTACCTCTGGCGATAGTCCTTTGCTTGTTAAAATCTAGTGTTGTGCCTCAAAGAACCCGTGCCATGCCCCGAGGATCCTACTCTTTGCTTCGGCATTTGATCGGATTTCGAAGTCATGTTGACAGTGACCTGTAAAAAACCAAAAACCCGTGAGGTCCAGGGCGGCTGGTGAAGTGTACTAGGTCTGACATGTATCCTAGTAGGTGTAACAGATTCTGTCGTGCGAGATTTCAGGATTGATTATACTCGTTCAGACCGGACCGTAACTGTTTTTTGGCTTATCCAAATTTACCTTCCCAATAAGGAGGTTCTGGTAAGCTGTCCTATTTTTCCGAATCTGGACTCTGAGTATGAAAGCTGCAAGGCTTGTTTCTAAATATGGACTTGATATAGAAACCCTAAAATAGTCCTAGATTGTTTTTCTCAACGTAAATGGTACGCGAGATTTAAGGGTATTTCCTGGAAATTGGAATGGCTGATCCCAAAGTGAAAGCTACTTGTTCTTCAGATTTTTGCCGAGATTCTTTTGTATTTTTGGAAAAGTTTTTTTTTAATGCTCTTGATTGGATCTCCACGTTTCAAGGCTTGGATTCCTTGAAGAAGTATCGATCTTATCATGTTGATGATTTGCTCAAAACCCTTGAGCATGCTAAAGCTTTTAAGATATTTAGACACCCAAGGTGGTAGAGCTCATAATGAAAATATGATGAGAATATGATTTAAAAAAAAACTTGAAAAACCCTAGAAAAAATTTCCCCAAAGAATTTGAAAACCATGAATCACAGGCAAACCCTAAGTTGTTTTAATCAGTCCCTGTTTCTAGCGCCAAACTGTGTGAGTATAAAATTTGCATAAGCACTTTATACTCGACAGCCATCATATCTATTAGTCCAACTATGGTCATGGAAGCAATATACGTTTCATACATGGACACGAAGAGAATAAGAACAATACCGAAGCTAACTAGCATAATGTAAGGGTAGAAAATACCAACCCAATATAAAAGCATCCTAGAAGAGATGTTGTATAAAAAGAGTACAGCTGAGATGTCCTGGATCAGCGAGTAACAGGCTGGGCGACATATGACTTTGGGATGAATAGTGTGGCTTGGCGAGTGCAGGGGAGGAACCAAGATTACGTCGAGTATAGGATTAACGAGTGGAGACACGTCACCAATTGTTAGGTGATAGTTAGGTGTGCATTTAAGAAAAGTCAGAACAGATATATTGTCAGGTTGACTGGTTTGACTCAGTGGAGGATGCGTCACCAACCTTATCCCCTAGAAGATTCTCTCGTCTATGTTTATAAAGTAACAAACGAGCTCGCCGATGTATGTATGGCGGCGAGTCGTGACAAATAGTGTCAGTCCAACTTTGTTTGTATTAGCTGTATACCACCATGTAAAAAGGTCTATAAGTAGTGAACTGATCTACTGAGAAAGGGGTTGGACACATTTCGGATTGGTCTAGAGAGAGGAAAAGTATTCTACTTGCTCTCTATAGCCCAAGGCTGAGATTAGGGTTCTTATTGTGAGTGCATACTTAGAAGATTGGCAAGGTAATTGAGAGTTGTAATCATGCTTATACTAGTGATATTCTTGGATGTAGTCCTTACATAAGGGCGAACCAAGTAAACATCTTGTCAAGTATCTCTAACCTTACCCTCTAAATGTTCTTTACGTTACTTGTTAGATGTATGTCTAGGAATGATTATGTGTATGTTAATATGTGATATTTGGGTGTATTGTATAAGATCTAACCATTGGGATTTTATACAATTACATTTTGGCGCTAGAAGAGGTTTTGAATTTGTGTTTTCCTTGATTTTAAGTATGATTTGAGATGTTATCATATGCTCTTTGTTTCTATATATGGTATGATGTATGAGTTTTAGAGCTCGCCGTTATGTTTCAGTAATTTTATCATGCTATTTAGAGAAGTTATACTCACTGTGTATCATGATTCTCCCTTTGTTTGGCCATATAAGGTATATCATGTGGTCTGTTACAACGATTCTCCTGTGCAACATTGCTAAGATTAGGAAAACTAGAGTATTTTTAGTATGTATGGGCGATAAATCTTGATTTTCAGCAGACATTTTATACTATTTTGGGAAATCTTGCCGTGTTAAGTACTGTTCTAGTTATACATGAGAGTTGGCCGGTCTATTTTGATGGTTTTATCACATATTTTACTTTTCTCACATGAGCAGTAGAGAAGTTAGTCATTTGGATGGAAAATTGTTCTTTTTGGCGTTGGTTTTCCAATATAGATATATATTTCCGGCAAAAAGAGTATATTTTCCGGTGTTTTAGTATGAACTTCAGGTCCATAAAGGAAATTACATCCTAAAACCTTTTCAAGTTGTTCCTTAAGACGTTGGCCGTACTATCATTTTGATTTCAAATACATAGGATGTTTTTGCAATCCTTGTCATGATTAGGTTATCATCTGCATATCACGTGATGTAAAGCTGTTCCTTTTGTATTTCATTCATCAATACTCTGAAAAGTAACCCAACTAACTTATTTGGCATTTACCCACAGTACTAACAGAGCAATACTGTCAGGAAGTGTGTTTGTCTTCTTTTACAGAATCTCGGCGAATGGGTCCTAGAGGAAGAAGCAATAAAGCCCCGGCGGGTAGGCCTCCTCGACATCCTATCCCTCCTACACCAGCGACATTCCCCGGTGGTCACAACACTAGAAGCAGGGCAATGGAACCAGCTGGTCCAGTGGATCCTAATTTGGCAAGCTCATCTCGCCGATCACCTGTCCAACGAGTAACTCGCCAAGAAGAAGTTTACATGGAGGATATTACTCGTTTTGAGAATGCAGAAAGGTCACCTGAGCCTAATCCATGCTAAGGAGAATCAGTAGTGAAGTAGAAGCAAATGCTTGCGGCGAGCAGATTGGTGGCGGAAGATTCACCATAGGCGAAACATCGAATGCAGGGGGAGCAGCTCAAAACGCAATTGCAGTAAGCACAATGACAGCTAACGTTCAACAACAATCGGTACAAGATGTCGGCGAAGCACTACATGTAGTAGAAGAAGCTCCGGCGGTGGTGGCAGAAACTCCACAGGCGGCAAGCAGAAATGATGTGGCGGTAGTGCCTGGAGCTACTATAACTCGTCCAGTAGTGATAGCAGATAACACTGGATCCACAAATACTACTGAAACGTTGCTGAGGCAAATTCTTGAGGCCAATAACAGGCAAGCGAGTCAAATGGAGAGACAAATGCAATTGCAGATGGAGACAGTACTTCAGAGTCATAGAGAATTGATGGCGGCACAAAATAAAGGTCATGCATCCCACTCCCACTCAACTCGCCATGCGTCCTACGCGCATTCTTCTCGCCATGAGTCCCATGCGCACTCATCTCGCCATGAGTCTCATACAACTCGCCGAATTGAAAAAAGTGGAACCAGCACATCAGGAATGCCAGATTCATCGGCGAAGTATGACGAAAGAGGCAGAATGGTGAATGTTCCTGGAAAAGATAACAAAGATCATAGTAGCTCTAAGCGGCAGCATAAAGTAGATAAAGAGATGAAGAAGGACCTTCGCCGACTAAAGCATAAAGTGGAAGCTTTGAGTGGATCTTCAAGGGAGTCGAAGTATAGGGTTGCACTGTCAGAGGCGCAAAAAACACCATTTCATGAATGTATCACATATGGGTACGTGTCTCCCAAATATTCTACGCCTAAATTCACCTCCACTTATGATGGAACTGGAGACCCTTCACAGCATTCGAGAGCTTACAAGCGAGATATGGCGGCCTGGGTAGGGTCTGATCCCATAATGTGTATGGCTTTCCCCGCTACCCTTAAAGACGAAGCCTTAGCTTGGTTTGATGGGCTTGAAGAAGGAAAAATTAAGTCCTTTGAGAAATTAGAATGCAAATTCTTGCGTGCTTTTATTCAGAATAACAGAAGTCGGCCTGGCGTGGAAAGATTATTCAACATCAAGAGAAGAACCTCGGAGACTTACAAGATTTTTATCCAAAGATGGAGGAAAGCGAGTAGCGAAGTAGGGTCAGAGGTTTCAGAAAAGGAGAAGATAAGATCATTCCTTAGTGGCATGGAGACGTCAGATCCGTTGTATCAAAAGTTGTTCTGGGAGATGCCGAAGGATATGCAAACTTTGAGGGCGATACAGGATGAATGGATAAATTATGAAGAAATACGAGAAGAGGAGCTTCGCTTGAAGAAGGAAAGAGCAAAAAAAATTCACTCAATTAATAGTTTCTCGCCGGAAGATCAAGAAGAAATTAAGAAAGAATGGCTGAAGGCTGAACAACGAAAATTGGTGCAGAATCTCTCTTCGGCGATAATAATACCTGAAGCAGGAAAGCAACAACAGCAAGTGACCGCCGAGCAGCATTGGAATTCGCAGAAGCGAGAAAATTATGATGGGCGTGACAAGCAAGGAGGAAACTATGGACGAGGAGGAAGAGATAATCGGCGAAATGGGAATGGTGAAAGAAGATACAATGGAGATAATAGAAAATTCGGCAGAGGCAACCAGCAACCTTTCCAAGACGCTACTCTACCAAAATTGCGTGTCACCTACACAGATGCATTTGGCAAATTGAAAGTTCAAACTGTAGGGATGACATCCGCTATCCTTATAACAGAGGAAACCCAAGGGCCCCGCCGACCAATACCAATTCCTTTTGTCAATTCCATCAGTTTCATGGCCATACAACTGAGAACTGCACCGGCGTACAACAAGAAGTTCATCGATTCATCCGCTTGGGGAAATTCCAGGAATTCTTAGAATTGCCACCACCACCTCCTATCATGGTCCAGCCAATTCAAGCCATTCCAGCTCAGATTCCAAAGGTGTACGAGGTTAAGGTTGAGCGAGATTTGTTGGAATTAGACTGCTTTTCCATTGTACATTCAAAGATTACCAGGGATGAGTTTCATGATAATGTTCTATCTCGTGTACACAAGCGAGATAGAATGGGAAATGAGATTTGTAGTGTCGCCGTTAAGCAAGAGCCTTTGCAAGATTGGATGAAGGCGTGTGTTGGGTTCTCCGCCGAAGAGATTCCTCCAGAAGGAAGAAATCACAATAACCCCTTGGTTCTCACCATTCAGATGGAGCAATTCAGGCTGCCAAAGGTGCTTATTGACCCGGGAAGTTCCGTGGATATCCTCTTTAATACTGCCTTTGAGGCGATGAGGGCGAAGGATGATAAAATACCCTCGCCAACAGTCTCCTCCTATAAAATTTATGGGTTTAATGACATCGCCTCTAAGCCTAAAGGCGAGATTGAATTCAAAGTTAAGATTTGCGAGGATTATTTCTTGAAAACTACTCTTTGTATTGTGGATGTTGACTCACCGTATGCCGCAATTCTGGGAAGACCATGGCTCCACAGTTTGAAGGGAGTACCTTCTACCTATCATCAACGTTTAAGGTTTCCCACACCATTTGGAGTCACCGAGTATGTAGGAGATTTATCAGTGGCTAAGGCGTGTAATTCGGCAGATGTGCAAATGTGAGAAAATCGAAAAGTAAAGATTGCAGAGAAAAAGAAGCTCGGCAAGGAAGCGGTTAAAGAACAAGAGATTCTGGACTTCATCGCCAACCCAATCACATATGTGCATTCTGTAAATTCAGCAGAAGACTCGGCGAAGTCTGAAGATAAGACCTTATAGCAATTAAAGGAACCATCGCCGATGGGAGAACCAGAACTACATTTTACGGCGGTTGAACCCACTAAGGATGTTAATATCGACGATGATAAGGATCCAAAGATGGTAAAGATTGGTACTCTGTTAAATGAAGATGAGTCGGCGGAGTTGCAAGCACTACTGAAGAAATATGTCGATGTCTTTGCTTGGGGTATGAACGAGATGCCAGGTATTGACCCGGCGATAGCATGTCATAAATTAGATATTGATCCAAAGATCAGACCATTCAAGCAAAGGATAAGGAAATTGGCCCCAGCTTACAAAGAAGCAGTAGAGGCAGAAATCAACAAAATGAAGGCATCTGGTATAATAAGGCCAGTGCAATATCCACAATGGATAGCCCAACATGGTGGTAGTACCTAAGAAGAACAAGGGAGTAAGGATCTGCATCGACTTCAGCGATCTCAATAGAGCCTGTCCAAAGAATAGTTTCCCACTGCCGAGTATTGACCAGACTGTAGACGCTACATCAGGTCACGAGTTGCTGTCATTTATGGATGGTTATTCAGGATATAACCAAATACCTTTGGCGGAGGAAGATCAGAAGCATACAGCTTTCTTTTCCACCAAAGGACTATTTTGTTACACTCGAATGCCATTTGGGCTGAAGAACGCCGGTGCTACTTACCAAGAAATGGCGTAGAAAATGTTTGAAAAATGGATAGGGAAGACGATGGAAGTATACGTCGATGACATGCTTGTCAAGAGCAAGAAGAAACATACTCATGTGGAAGACCTCAGAGAAATATTTAACCACATGCGTGTTACTAAGTTAAAAATCAACCCGGCAAAATGCGTTTTTGGTGTAACTTCAGGAAAGTTCTTGGGATATGTCGTCACCAAGAAGGGAGTGGAAGCTGATCAAGCCAAGATTAAGGCAATTATAGAGATGCCCTCGCCGGTAACAGTAAAAGATGTTATGCGACTCAATGGGACTTTGGCGTCTCTTAACAGATTCATCTCCAGGTTCTCCGACAAGTGCAAATTATTTTTCCAGACATTGAAGAAAGGAGAAAAATTCAACTGGACTGAGGCGCATGAAGCTGCATTTCAGGGCATTAAAAAGTATCTCGTTACTCTCCCAACAATTCAACCACCTGAACACGGCGAAGAACTCAGAGTATATCTCGCTGCAACACCTTTCGCCATAAGCGCAGTACTTGTAAGAACTAAGGGCGGGGAAACACCTATATATTATATCAGCAGAACACTGCAAGGGGCAGAAAAGAATTACACTAAAATAGAGCAGTTGATACTGGCGTTGGTTTTTGCATCTCAGCGACTGCGTCCATATTTTCATGCCCATCCCATTGTAGTCCTCACCAAAACTCCAATATCTTGCACAGCTCCCAGCGGGTGGGACACATCGCCAAGTGGAATCAACAGATTGAGCAGTTCGGCGTCCAGTATGAAATACGTACAGCTCAGCGGTCTCAAGTCATTGCAGATTTCCTCGCCGACTTCCCAATTGATGAAGAAGAAGAGATAGAAGAAATCCCATCCTCCTTGGATGAGCGAGAGCACGAAGTACCAGATCTATTGAAGTGCAGTCCTGATGGATGGGAGGTTTATGTAGATGGTTCATCAAATAAAGAAGGAAATGGAATAGGAATTGTCCTTATCTCGCCAAAGGGAGCAAGGATAGTACACTCATTAAGGCTAGAATTCCCGGCGACTAATAATGAGGCAGAATATGAAGCAGTTATTCACGCCATGCGAATACTCATTGAAATAAAGATTAGCAATGTCAGATTGACAAGTGATTCTCAGCTGGTGATTCGACAAATATCTGGACGATACCAGACAGCAGACCCATCTATGCAGAAGTACCTAAAACTTGCTAGGGAGTATGCCCAGAGAATCACAGGTATCAAGTTTCGCCACATCTGCAGAAAAGATAACAGGCACGCCGATGCATTGGCGTTTATCTCCTCGATGATGACAAATCCGTATGTTCCTTCAATAGCCATTGAGAGAGTGATGCAGCCATCGGTAGCAGCGCCAAGGCAAAGAGAAGTATTAACAACAAGCACTGAAGAGTCAGCAGAGACAGATTGGAGATCGCCGATACGGTATTATTTGGACCGCCTAACCTTACCAGGAAAGCAAATCTTAGATCATCAGGTCATCAGTCGTTCGGCGAATTATGAACTCCGAGATGGAATCTTATATCGCTGGTCATTCTCAGGACCACTTCTGCGATGTGTATCAAGGGAAGAAGGTAATAAATTATTAAAAGAAATCCATGAAGGAGACTGTGGGAATCATAGTGGCCAAAGAGCTTTAGCCTTGAAGGTCAGAATGCAGGGATACTACTGGCCTTGGATGAATAAAGATGCAAAAGAATATGTTCAACGATGCAAACCATGCCAGCTGTATGGAAGAAGAATTAAGGCACCGACGACATCTTTAAATTCAGTGCTTAGCCCTTGGCCTTTTGCCAAGTGGGGCATTGATATCATTGGACCACTAACTACAGGCTCCGGACAACGAAAATACATTATTGTGGCGACAGATTATTTCACCAAATGGTGTGAAGCTAAAGCTATCAAGAAGAAAACAGGACAAGAAGTATTCACATTCATTTGGGAGAACATATTCTGTAGATTCGGAGTACCGGCGGAGATATGTACAAACAATGGAAAGGAGTTAGTCGGCGACAACATAAGAAAGTTACTCGCCCACTACAGCGTCAAGTTAGGGAAATCAACTCCCCTATACCCTCAGAGTAACGGTCAGGCAGAAGCCACCAATAAGACTATTGGAATGGGACTGAAGAAAAGACTGGAGAAGCATAAAAGGGCATGGTGTGAGCATTTGCACAATGTCTTGTGGTCATATAGAACTACGGTTCGAGAAGCAACTGGAGCATCTCCTTTCTTACTCACTTTCGGCGCTGAGGCAGTGCTCCCATCTGAAGTAATCCTGCCCACTACAAAGCATGAGGCATGGGAAAAGAATCTGAATACAGATCTGATCCTAGCCAAGCTGGATGACTTAGAAGAGCAGCGGCTGATCGCCCTTACACACATGGAGAATTATCACCGACGGTTATCAAGAGAATACAACAAGCGGGTGATTCCAAGAGAATATCTGCCCGGCGAGTTGGTACTTCGAGAAATTCCCCCCTCTCAGCGAGAAGGATGCAGGAAATTGGAGCCTGTATGGGATGGCCCTTATGTGGTCAAAAGAGTGGCTGGGCCAGGAGCGTATGTATTGATTGACGAGCATGGCGTGCAACTTGAACATCCATGGAACGCCAGGTTCCTTAAGAAGTACTATCCTTGAAGGAAACAATGTAAAATCCGAAGTCTTGGGCGGGCATAATACCCAAGAAGTCTTATTAACTGATGTAAAACAACAGCGAATAAGATCCGGGGACGTAGGTTTGCTATCATGCGCCGAACCCCGCTAACAAATTACTGAGTCATTTACATTTTTTATTTCACTGGGTAATCTAGCCACAGTGGTAGCTAAAATTTTAAAAGCTCTAAGAGCACAATAACTGAGGCAAAGTACTCAGCAGTAGGCTACAAAAGCCACCTACAGAGGCACAAATGCCCAAGGCAATAAAAGCCATACCAAAACCCTGATCAGGTACTAAGGCCATGTGCCATCTTTGAAGGCATAATGCCCAAACCAATAAGGTCAATTAAGAGCCAAGATCTCTTCTGAAGAAAGCTTGCTTGCATTGAGTGAACGCACCTACTTTTAAGAGTTAGTCCGACCCAGGCTTAGTTGTAAGGCCAGTCGTGTTACTTGATGATCTGTAAGTGTTTGGGCGAATAAGAACCCTTTTGCTGTAGCATCACATGCGGCGGAGCCGTCGGTGTGTTAATCCGTCTACGCCATAGCATCACCCCTGGCGAAGCTATAGTGTATTAAAGTCTATGGGGCAACCCAAACAGCTTATATTAGATCGCCGACGGGCACAAGTAATAGTTACGGCTGGGATCTAACCCTGTCGCTCTGAGAAATTGTTGGCTGTACAGGACCAGGACTTCACTCAATGGCAAGTTAAGACTTTGAAGACAAGATAGAAAAAAGCATGTCAAGTATAGCAAAGGAAAGTTGCACATTGAAAGCAGGTGACAACGGACATAAAGATAACATTCACAAAAATAACATTCAAAAGGGGAATAGTTCATTATAAGGAAACAAAAAATAGTAAGAGAAACACAAAGACTAAGGAGGTAACAATTTATCCTCTCCAACATCCAAAAGAGCCAAAGAAAGGCTACTTCAACACCTAGGATCAGCAAAAGGACTCTTTGGGGTAGAAGGCTTATTTCCTTCAAGATCGCTGAGGTCATCCTCGCCCACATCTTCAGCTCTAGCACTTTCAGGTTGATTAGCATCGGCGGTAGCACTTTCTGCGTTTGGCTCGTTGACAGATTGGCTAATCTCGGCGGTACTCGTTTCTGCACTTTGCTAGACAATTGGTTGGCTAGCATTAACAGTCACCATTCCTGTATTCTTCTCGCCGAGTTGTTCACCTTCTGCAGTTCCAGTACCGACCACAAGAGACTGATTTGGTCCCTTAGGATTTTCGTTCTCAATTTCTTCTTCTGAACTTTCTTCCTCAGATTCATCTTCTTGGTAATTCTCTTCTTCTTCCTCTTCTTCATTCTCTTCTTCCCACAGCACTTCCTTTCCTTTGGTGTGCCTTCTCTTGCACGGCGAGCTGTTCAGGAGTGGGTCGTTGATAAGCCAAGAGAATTTCCACTCCCTGCTGAGGCAGGAACTTGTAAGCAAAATCTTGAGCGCCGATAAAGGCAGCGCTAACAACATCATCCTTATGACGCTTCTCCCAATATTGAACATCGTCTTTGGCCTCGGCGACCTCAATCTGAAGACCATCTCGGGCGCTCTCAAGTTCTTGAATCTTGCCAGCACAAGAGGCATGGTCAAGAAGTTGCTCATTCAGATCCGCCAGCTTGCCAGCACAAGAATCATGTTCTCTGAGCTTCTCGGACAACTCTTTTATCTTGTCGGGACAAGACTTGTGCTCCTTGAGCTCATCAGAAAGCTCCTGGACCTTTATCTCAAGTTCATGGCAGCCTTTGGCGATCTCCTGGTGATGATCTGCCTCATTCTTTAACCTCTGGATTGTAGCTGAGGCAAAAGGAGAAAGAGATATGGTAAAGAGGATTGAAAACAAACACAAGCATGATAAGTCATGGGTAAACCCTATAAAAGCTACCTTCTAGGTTGTGGACATGTCCTCGCATGCCCTCTTGTGCTTCCCTAAACTGAGTCATATGAAACTCAAAGTTTTCATTAGCACACGGACCTACTTTTTGTTCTATTTGGCGTTGTTGGGTAGAACACTGCTTGTACAAATCAATTGTCAAAGCTTCACGCCTCTCCGCCATATCTTTCCAGCGTTGAATTTGAAACTCGGCGGTCTCTTTCTCAGTGCTTAAGCTAATAATTTGAGAAGCCAACTTATCAGCTCTGGACTTCTCTTCCTTCCAGAGGAAGGAAGCTCGTTTATGACTTGTCTCGGCCTCTGTCTTGGCAGCAAGGGCTAGTTCCTCTCGGCGAAGTGCATCATCACGTTGGCTAGTCATTTGGCCTAATTCCGATCGAGCAGCTTGATAAGTATTACAGAGGTTTCTTATAATATCAACATCCTGATCCAACTCTCGGCGACACCATTTAAGGTCCTTGAGGAAAGTGAATAATTGACTACACTGCTTAAAGTTGCTATTACTAAGTCTCTCGATTTCGGATTCAGCTCGCCTAAGCCTATCGTCATCGGAGGAATGGCAACCTTGGAGGGCAGGAAATCTAAGGGTCGGCGAAAGAACGAAAGAAAAATGGCATAACAGAAAGAGATATGGAGAAAACTTACTTTGCTGAGTTGTAACTGTCAGGCTTCGCTCTCGGGCCTCATTCCTCAACCTTTCAACTTCTTGGCCGCGCACCAATGCATCATGTGTCAGCTGACTGATTTGATTTTTGAGATTAATGATCTCACGGCTAAGACCCTCATTGGCCGAGGCAACACTCAAACAGTGATGAAAGTGCTGAAATTACAAGGGGTAAGCATAAGTGTCTAACGACGACAGAGCTGAAAAAGATACTCACCATGTTGAACAGATTGAAGTGTTCTTGATAAGGGATGATATCTGCAGCCTTGTGGAAATTTGGGTGATGAACAAACCCAGGACGACTATATTGAGCCATCGTCTCAAAGTACTCTTGGTCTGTGCAGTCATCCGCCACACTGAGCTTGTCGAAAGCTTCGGCGAGCATATTAGAGGCAGTCAGCTGCAAGCTTCCAGGTCCCTTAGTGGATTAAGGAGTAAGAGGATGCCGAGGCAACCTATCAAGAACGACTAAGCCAGCGAGATGTGGCTCAAGTGCGGAGGCAGGAGAAACATGAGGAACAGAGGGTATCTTGGGATTCTTTGAAGAAGAAG
>JAJJMA010259465.1:0-21142 GCA_023529015.1 Papaver nudicaule | reverse complement strand
CGGTACTCCGAAGGTAGCTCGGGGGCTTCGGTCCTTCGAGGCAGGGTTCCGAATCCCTTTCTTTTGATTCTTCACTCGGCGTGCTCGGACTTATCTTTCTTTGGTTTAGTCCCGAAGCTTCACTACTTCTTCCTTTGGCGTGATCTTGCTCCTTGGATCTCTGACACGTGTCCCGAGGGGTTTTACCCTCCACAATATTAGATTAAAATAAAACATCTGAATTTTGAGAGAGTAAGATTGATTCAAAAGAATTATAAAGATGCAATCAGATTAGATGAACCTCATCTGAACAACCATTCCTCAATACCCAAATAATAGTATTTCTCCTAACTCAAAACCAATTGTCCTGGTGGTAGAAACACCTTGTGAGGCTAAGGTTAAGGAAACATCATTCATTATTGTCATTTCAATCTTGAGCAAATGGAGACAAATGAGATAATGATCAGTTGCAGATTTTTAACATAGTTCTGTTTGATTTTGGGAATAACTTAAACAAGCCTCCAAGATCACCTTTATTGCTGATGGTGATGGGAAACAATACCCTATCATTGATTAGGTTTGAATCGCCCCAAATCCGATTCTTAGTTCGTACAAACAACAACTGACATTTTGAGTCATTTCTATGTGAAAAGACGAGGGTACCGAGTACACCACCAATCTTTTATTTTAGTCCACCTATAAGTCAAACCTTGACCGGTTCCTGTAATCAAGAACTCAAGAACAAGATCTCCTTCAGATCTGATTGATTCACACGAGGGAGTCAATACAAGAATCCGAAAGACTATGTCAACCAACCAAGTACGATACTTTAATTATAAACGATGACTCAAATATAATGCGGAAGTAAAGTAAAGTACACACAAGATTTTGTTAACGAGGAAACTACAAACTCGTAGAAAACCCCCGGGACATAGTCCAGTTTTGAATACTCTTAAGAATTAAGCCGCCAACACACCTATTCTCATACTTCGGACTAGATGGTGCAGACAATATGAACATAATACGACTATTAGTCACAATGATTTCCCCTCAGTATTCATACGACTCCAACCACAGCAAGGTGGTCACGCACATGTACTCCCCTATGCAAACATACGTCATTTACTGTCTTACGCAAGAGTTGCCTCACATCCCGTCGCGAGGACTATCGCTACCTGACCTCCAATCGGACGATTACAACCTTAGTGGACAACAACCAAATAGCGGCAGGTCAAATTGCTAGATGATATCCTTGGTAACTAACAGATATTTCACCGAAGTTGTTTTACACCAAGAGCGAGGATATTGAGTTTACTTAGGCAATAAACACCTCGGGATATCGATCAAGGTTTCAAAACCTAAACTCCCGAAAGAGCAACCTTGTCGTCCCAGTTGGACAAGCAGATAGCTGTAACAAGTACGATATGATATGACCTTGAAGAACGGTGTACCTGCAAATAATAAATCCAATAACAGCGATCTTGATTCCACTCAATATCTATAGTTTAGGCATACAAATCGAAAGCGGCTTGCTGACAAATCCAGGTTAATAGATAAAGAGTATGTTCTAATCACAATGATCTTGAGTGGCCTTATAGCAGAAGAGAAGGACCATAGGATAAACAAGATCGCAAGGTTTGATAGACGTGATAGAACAGAACACAAGTACAATACAAAGAAGACTAGTAAACATAAACTAGTTTCCCGTAAGATGTACTTCTAGGCTTGTCGATCCCTAGAGAAGACTTTCACGCAATTCTAGACCGAGATCAAAAGCTCAAAGGTAACTGAAAAGAAAAGCGACAGACACAAGCTTACAATTCCGAAGAAGAGCTTGGCCAGAGGGATAAAGCTTTTAGGAGAGATACCACTCCTATTTATATTGACTAAGGCTTAGCTTTGAAATGAGGCAAACTTAATTTCAGAAATTCCACAAAGCACATTTACATATTAATTCCGAAATTCCCCATTTAGTCTCGTAACATTTAATGAGAACTAATACTCTAGCATTTTACATTTAAGAAAAATATATTCCATAAAGAAAATATATTTTCGAAAGATGTTTAGCCAAGACCAATCAAAGCAAATAATATCTTAAGGTATATTTGGATATTTCTTTTAATTCGAAATATAACGCTTACCAAATATGCTCCCTGGGAAAGATCTCAATTCGAAAATGTGTCCTTGTTTCAAAAATCTCCTTAGATATTATTACTTCCAAATGTCGTCAGCAGCTTTAATAGTGTCGACATTACTTCCTTGGTATTGCTGGGCTAACCAGACGAACCTAGGTGGAAGTGGGATATGGTCCAACGTGGTTCAACGTTCCGCATAAACGCATCATAACAGACGTGGACAAGCCTTGTGTGTTAAGCTTAAGTGAACACGTAGGTTCAAACATTCTGAATCACACAAATAGATATACCATTGGAAGTACAGTGCGAGATTCCACGAGTAACTAGCAAAATGTTAAATCTCCTGAATTCTTGATTCCAATATAGATGTCACGTTAATGATATCCAAGAATTCAAATCAAAACATCAAATGAATAATCAAATGAATAATCAAATGAATATTTGATCGAGTAGTAAATCATACGAAGATCTTAATCACGTACATTATTGATCAGAAATCATGTGTCTACTTATTTGAAGCGACTAACCATATTTCTGATGATGACTCAATCTCACTTAGTTGTACATTGAAGATGAACGAATTCAAACTTCAAACCGAGAATATCAAACCCATTAATTCGTTGAAGCACAAATCAAAAAGGTAGAGTTTGAACTTCGAAGTTACGCATTCTGAGTCAACCATATTATGGTTTCGACACGCACATCTGTTTTGGCAGAAACCAGATTAAGGTTTCGAAACCGAAAATTTCATTATTTGACCAGAACCATATTAAGGTTCCCAAATCAAGTTTCCATATAGCGAAACTTAAAGCTTGGTTTCGAAATCTAGATTTTGTTTAACAAAACCTTGGTTAAGGTTTTGAAACAAGAAACACATATTATATTCTTCACAAATGTTTAGTGTCGTACTTGAGAGTCCATGTGGTCGAGAACCGTTTCAGCATCACACCTTTTTAGCCTCGACGCACACGAATATATTTCCCGGTTCACATAAACCTTTAGGAAACCCCAGGGTCTTTTCGACCTTTTAGAACTCACATGGTCAAGACACATTGGCCTCGATTCTCAAGTCACTGTAAGCCAACAAACATAGTTACGAATATGTGTTGTCTCATTGGTCACAATATTAAGTTTCAGACCAATAACTTATGAATACGAAAACCAGATTATGGTTTCGAAATCAACGTTTAGTTTTACCAAAACCTACATTGGGGTTTCGAACATTGAAAATTCATAAGTTGAGAACACAAATATGGTTTCAGAATTCAGAAGTGAGATATGGCATACAAGATGTTCATATACAGAATCAAATGAATGATTCAGAACTTCAGTATCCAGAGCCAAACTATGACGTAGTATTCGAATCTCAGAACAACAGTATTTCGAGTCTACACAACATAAGTGTGAGTCACGATCTCTCTTACATTGGCTCATACAAGTATATGCAATCAATCCGACAGAGCCAGACTAGGTAAGAAGAGACACAATACTGTGATCGATCAAATCTCGTAGTACTACCGAGATAACATCACATTGTTATATCCAACTCGAAAAGGTTTTAGGAAAAACCTTTATATTAACTTAGAGACGGAGAAGAAAAGAAAGCTCTAAGCAATATGGAATGTCATAACTACAACACAAATACCGCAAGCGGTAAACTGGAGTTATCTTAAGACACACTGATCACAAGTGATCAAATCATAACATAAAGCTCAAGCTGAGAGTTATGTTTATGTCTTTTGTAGCACAAGTGTAAAGATAATGGAATCGCGTTATTTAGATTCACTAACCAGTTGAATGATGAAGCCGGATGTCTTCGTTTGATCTTCAGTCTTTCTTCAACTCTTCAACTAGTGATTCTAAATCCTACCAAAATCTTCCACAACCTAAAGCTAACTCTCACATGACTTCACCTAATTGTGTATTGTTTAGCGGTCGAGTTTTGATCACTAAAGTTGACAACTAAGCTTGACATACCAACACTTAGTGAGGTTGACCGCGCCATGCTCTAACAATCTCCCCCTTTGTCAATTTTAATGACAAAAACTCTTTACATAGATGAACGAGAAATTTCAAACCTAAGTTCTACGCTTCGAGTTCTTCTACTTAGCTTGACATCACACCAATAGTACCTGCAAAATATGTCAGTCTGCAAACAAGATATGTGCTATTGAAAAATAATGATAACCAATACACTTACTCCCCCTGAATGTAAGTTCGGATGTCTATCAATGCCCGACGTATTGTTATCACCTGTAGCACAACGTGAAAGTCTACAGTGCTAGTAACATCTAGTGTTCCCCCTTAGTTCATGCTTTCATTCATTTTTCAATATACGCACATGCATTTTTGTCCCCATATGACACTGCTTAATGTCAAAGACCAAGCACCGACCGTAGTTAAGCTATCAATATTTCTCCCCCTTTTTGTCAAAAATAATTGACAAAGGGTCTCAAAAATATCTGGGTACGAGATAAATGCTCAAGTTCAGAGAACTCGATTCAACATATAAGAATTATTGCAATCACACGGGTCAGCATTTCGACAAGTTACACAATATATATATATATGATAAGCTCAAGCAACCTGTCAGGAAATATAAAAGATATAAGCAGATATAAATTATATTCCCTGTATATTCCACAACCACGCTCCCCTAAAGATATATTCTATTAAGCACAAGTTCACAAAAGAACTCTCCCCCGTTGGTTGTCATTCCCTCGGACATGAGAATAACGGAACAGTCTTTGCCAGAGAAAGACTTAGATCTGGTTTTGGGTTTTCGAACACGTCCGTAGTCATACTAGATTATACCAAAACCATTGATTTATGCGTATACTATAACTCCTAGTCGTGAGACACAAGGATATCCAATAGTATTGTGACTTGCATAAAATCGATCTCCTCCTTACATAGTTATACTTATACCTGCAACAAAGTTGTTAGCACAAACATAACGGCCACAAACATAAGGAGGCCAATGATATCAAGATATTAAAACAATAAGATCAGCTCCATAGGAGATAAAGGAATTATCTTGATAACCTGCAACATACATCCATAATATATTCGGAAATATTAACTCAATGTTGCATTTGAAACTTGCGTACTCTTTTGGTTTTTCTGATTTTCTAATTTTTTATGTTTTTCAGAAAAATGATTCGAAACTACGTGAACAAATACAACATACATAATTTTAATTTTTCAATTAGTTTTTCATAAACAGATTCGAATCAGACACAATTAAATATTAATAATTTTTATTTAATAATTTTCGAAACAGAAAATAACGAAAAGAAGAACAATCTACTAATAATCTTTTTATTTTATTTCATAATGCCAATATTATATGTATTTTTGGTTATTTATCTTAGATGATGATCAATGTCACTAAAGCGTTTCTTCAAGATCCTCAAAATCTTCAACTTCATCATCGCAGAATTCTATACTGATTTCACGAATACGCTTCACAGTGTCCTGATTATGTTCATATGCCAAAGAGTTGACTTTTCGATTAGTAGTTCGAATGAACTCTCGATTTCCCAATCCAAGTTGGATGAGACGTCTTTGGTTACGAATAACCACTCTTTGTTGTTGCATAAGTCTATGCTGGAAATCCACAGTGTTCGAATCATTTGTTTGATATTGAACAAATCCATTTTTGCATCGAGGCAACTTTGGACAAGTAGATCAATAATAGCAGCATTAGATGAGCATACCTTTTCCTTGAGAGGAGTTACTTTGTCTGATTCCGAAGAGATCTTGACTGATTCGATAAACTTGTCAGATAATTCCTCAGTGACATTGTTCATTGCTTCAATGAGTTTTACTTTTGACCGTGTCTGAACCATATTTTTGTATATATATATTTCATATGAGCTAAAATGATTTTATAATGGTTTCAGATATTTAAAGAAATATTCAAACTGTCAGAGATACTTCATAAAATATTATTCTCCATAAATCTGATATATTTCGAAAACAAGGAAGTTCGAAACTCTGGTTATGAACCATAGAGGATCTTTATAACTAAAAATACAACATTCCTTCTATAATGATAGTCATAAAGATACTTAGAGAATCTAGGATATAATACCTTATTTATTTATTTATTTGCATTTTATTATATACACAGTGTTTGTTTCGGAACAGTTGTTCTCTTATCCCTTATAGATTTGTAAGGACACTGTTGATAAGAGAATGTTCCCTTTTTGCTGATCGACAGAATCAGATCCTGTTGGGCTGGACAACCCAAATGATGGATCATTTTTAGTACATGATGAACATACTTGATTGCTGGTACTATCACAGCTTGACTGTGATCCTGAGTGATTGAATAACCAAGAGATCGTCGAGATTTTCTTAGAAGAGTGTTTCTTCATTCCCGCAGAGGCTGAAATTCTAACAATGTCAGCAAGAGATTGTCTAATCTCACTAAACATGTGTTCAAGTTTTTGTAGTGACTCATCATGAAATTTTAGAAGCATATTCCTTTCCCAATCAAATGTGCAATCTAAATGTTTGGATCTCAACTTGTTCAGAAATAGTTCCCTTCTTGACACAGGTGTGTTACAAGGGGTTTCTTCCAGAGAGATATCTGCAAAACTTGCAAGACATCTAAGGAGATCGCTTTCGGAAACATTTGATGGAAAATGAGTGGATAATGCTTCTAGCATTTTGGTTCTTATACCCTGTTTGGAAACTACTTGTTTTAGCAGATCTAAGGAGTCAAAAACCTAATAGAATCTTGTACAATAATCTTTGAATGATTCACCATGTTTGATAGAGAGATTATTCCAGTCTGGAGGGAGAGTATCATAATCATGTGATACATGTCCGTAGATTGTGTTAAGTGTAGCCCAAGCATCATGCGAGCATTCACATGCAATAATATGCTCAAGAATATTACTATGGACAGCACGTCGGATGATATTCAGGCCAATATCATTTTTTTGTGCCATACCTCTTTCATCATACGTGTAATCAACAAGATTTTTTGTCCAAGAGTAGCATCATTAACAGGAGGAATATAACGATCAACAATTGAGTAACCATACATCAAAATTCAGTGTTTTGAGGTATACTTCATCAAGCGTTTCCATAGTTGAAAGTTTGTTCCATCAAATCTTGGAGGTAAGTTAACATGATAAGGATCATAGTCCAGATTCATGGTTATTCTTATAGGTTGGATCGAGCCAAACACAGATTGTTAGATCTTAAGGTGTTTGCCTGCTCTGATACCAACTGAAAAGACGAGGGTACCGAGTACACCACCAATATTTTATTTTAGTCCACCTATAAGTCAAACCTTGACCGGTTCCTGTAATCAAGAACTCAAGAACAAGATCTCCTTCAGATCTGATTGACTCACACGAGGGAGTCAATACAAGAATCCAAAAGACTCCACTTTCACACCTCAGTTGTGGTCCCTTCTGATTAGGGTTTTGCTACACTTATCTTGTTTAAGAGATAAATAAAGATAGCAAAATATTATGTTACACATATCTTGTTAAGAGATAAGGATAGTAGAATATCTCATAGTCAAAGGATAAAGCTTATCCTTTCACAATGTATTTACATGTGAAAGGAGACTAGATACACTGTGTGCAAGTTAAGTAACGGGCGTGTTTACACGGTCACTAAATAACTTGTTGCACAAGATATCTTAGCTTTATCTTTAAGCAGCCATCATTATAAATAAGAATACATGTATCTTAACAATCCATCCCTACTGGTGCTTGTGCTGCATAGGTTGTACTCCACTATTTATGTTCTTCACGAATAAGGTGAGAATCAAGAAGACTTTACTTGGGGTTTGTAAAGCCAAGTTCGACTATCTTCTTCTCTTGATAGTTAAACTTGTGTCTAGGTTTATCTTATAGTCCTTGTCTAGTATATGGTCCTCCTCTTCTGCAATAAGGTCATTCAAGGATTGTAGGTTGTAAACCCTAGATTGAGAGATACAATTTATTTGGTATATCAACTTTGGTTGATAAACATGTAGATTAGAGATTCTGCAAGATATCGCTAGGTTTTCTAGTTGTTCCTGCAAGAATAAAATTAGGTCACTGATCTAGTGTAAATCCCAATTGGGAACAAGTTTTCCAAAACCTTGATTATATCTAAAGGGAAAATAGTTCTTTACGTATTCTATGTCGAAAGACGGATTGAGTAGAAAAAGCCTTTAACATCGGTTAAACAACTCCTAGGCCTGTAACGAACATCAGCTAGGGGAATCAAGTGCGTAGGGTCTTCCGTGATCCAAGAGACGTAAGGAGTGCAACAGTAGTGATTCTCTTGGAGGGTGGAATCAGTTTCTTATACATCCCAATCCGAAGTCTGATAATAGGTTAGTGTTTGTAGACAGTTAATACTGTGTGGTGTTCAAACTGGTGTCTTGTGTGCTTTTACTACAAGTTGTAGTTTCCTCGTTAAAAAAATCTCTGGTGTCTTGTGTGCTTTTACTTTCCGCATTATATCTCTGATTATATAATCAAAACAACACAAGTTGTACGTTATTAAAAGCTGCAGTTAATTCCAAATCTTGAATAAAGATTTACAGAGACTTGTCTTTGTAGGAATTGATCACTTGTGATCCAACTCAGGTTTCCCAGATTTGGATATTGATTTTTGAGATCGTCCATATCTTACCATAAGACTCACGAGCCCAAACGAAAAGTTGGTAGTCTTTCGGTACCCCTGTTTTTTCAGCGAAGCTTAAGGAGAAATTCCAAGAAGAAGCGAAGAAAAATGCTCTAGACTTCCTAACGAGCATAGTTGTCTTCTCGAAGTTGATGATAGCTTGAGAAAAACCATCTATACCAACTTGAGATGAATGACGCTTTGAGGGAAATGCTTGAAGAATCTGAGGCCACTAATGTTGCTTTGACGAATAAGGCGTGTCGAAAACATGGTCGTGATCTGTTTAGACATCTTCGAATTGAACCTGCTGATTATGGGGCTATGGGTGCCGACTACTCTGATCTGGAGCTTGAGGGTGATGATCAGTTGCTTCCACATGCTGAGCTGCGCAGCTTTTTTGAAAGTAAATTGGGTCCCAGGGTAGAAAGCGAAGATGATTCCGAGGAAAATGAGGATCTGGAAAGTGGTTCTGGCTACGTCGAAGAGAATGTTGAAAGTACACTAGAAGGTGATCTCGAAGGTAATGTTGAAATGACTGATGAACGAGATCTCGTTAATGAAAGCGAGAATATTGCAGGGGAATGTTGGAAGGACAAAATGCGACAATGGTTTCGGTATCTAAAGGAAAGGGAGTTGTGGTAAATGCAGTTGCTAGTGCAAGTGGTGCCTCAATCGAAGTTGCTCCTCGTATCGAGCTTCCTATTGAACCAGCTGATGTGCCCCTGGAAAAGAATATTGCTCCTGATTCCGAAGATCCCAAAGGACAGATTTAATCGTGGTCTCGAGTAGATGCTTTATGATTTTTTGCAGATGATGCTTTTGATGCAAACCTTGATATTTTTTGTACTATAAATATCTGCAATGAAAGGAAAAAAAAATTGGTTTCATGTTCTGTTAGTTGCACTAATTCTAAATTCATTATGGAGTGTGATCGAGCACAAAATTTCCTTTCGTATTTCAAACTAGGCTCCTAAGTGGTTTGCTTAGAGTGCAATTTTAGGGCTTACTTCGACGCAGGAGACAAAAAACCCAAGCTAGTGGGGGCTGCGGATCCCCCTTCCCATAGTCCTTTCGATTGTCAAATCCTTGAATATGTATCTTTTATGTTCTCTAACTCAACTTGGGTTTAAAAGTTTTTAAACATACAAGTTGCAAACAAAGTTTATGACTTTTGTTTGAACAAAGAGTGAATCCTATCAACATGACATTCTTGTTGTGTTAATATACTTTCTTGGTGTACTACGGTTATAGGGTCATTATGAGATAAATTCAATACACTTTACTCAATGGTTTGCCTGCAAATCAACGTAGGAGAATGGTGAATCTAAGGAGTTATACTCTAGTTTGAGTATGATGGATTATAACTCAAGATATAACCACATCTAAGTACGGAAATTAGCTCAACTCAAGTACTTCGAGCGGATCCAGTTAAACCGTAACTTGAGGCCAAGCAGTCCGCGAACCAGTTCGTGAACAAAGGCTTTAGATTTTACTCCTGAGTTCCAAAATTTTGAGATTGTACACGTGAACAAGCGCTCCGACTTTTTATCATGTGCTTCAAGGCCAAACGGTTCGCGAAGTGTTCAAGGCCAAACGGTCCGCGAACTGTTGAAAATATACAGCTGAGAAGCAAGGGATTTCTAATGAAAGCCTACAACGAGAGTCAGTTGGAGAAGACAGAAATGTATCTCGTTGTGGATAACACCAGCGAGGTAGTGTGGAAGTACTGAATGACGAGACACGATCAACGAGTAGAAGACAAGTCGATGTGTGGTAGTTGAGAAGTGGTTGGGCAAGAAGAAGTCGAGGGTCGCCGTCATAACTCCACAGCGAGTAAAGAAAAAAAGATGTCAGTTGTCGCTTTCCTTATTAGTTGTACTCCACTATGTAACTCGCCTATATAAGACGAGAGACCCCTTAGGTGTGAGGGGTTGAGCGAATTGTGTCTGATCTAAGTAAGAGAAAGTTGAGTTGTTCTCCTAGCTCTTCCTTAGCTTAGTACTGTGAGAGACAGCTTCATATTTCCACTGTGTGAGATAATCTTAGGTAAGTGACAGTTCTCAAAGATGGTGGATGATTATCGAGTTGAGGTAGCTCAACTGAAAGGGGATCCTAAAGTGGATTTAGGGAGGAAAATTTTGAAACCCCGTATTTGCAATGATGAGGAGCTTACCGATTATATGGTGGCAAAAAAAGAAGTCCATTGTGAGGTTTCTTGTATTTTCTTTAAACATCTACTAACTTATCTTTTCCTTGTTGAAGATATCGAGTTTGATTTGAGGCATAAGTTGGCGCAAGCTCAATATGATAGGGATTTTGCCTTTGTTTTGTTGGTAGAGGAAGCGAAGCTTAAGGAGAAATTCCAAGAAGAAGCGAAGAAAAATGCTCAAGATTTGGCTAACGAGCATAGTCGTCTCGGAGTCGAGGATAGCTTGAGAAAACCATCCATACCAACATGAAATGGGTGACGCTTTGAGGGATTGCTTGAAGATTCTGAGGCCACTAATGCTGTTTAGACGAATAAGGCGTGTCGAAAACATAGTCGTGAACTGTTTAAGCATCTTCGGATTGAACCTGCTGATTATGGGGCTATCGGTGCAGACGACTCTGATCTGGAGCTTGGGGGTGATGATCAGTTGCTTCCTGTAGATGGTGAAAAATGGAAGAGGGATAAAAATGTAAAATGCCCTTCTGATATGCCTCGCCAAGAGGTGATTGTCTACTCAGACAGACTTCTATAGTTTCAGAATACAACATCTTCTGCAAAACTAAATATGCTCCCGATGAGTTCTCTCTTATAGCTCCCCGGGAGGAGAGAATAATATCATAGCGCGACGCTGAACAACCCACCAAATCATAATACCACAAATTTACTTCATGCCGACATCGCTTCGAATTCCTCGACATCAAAACTAAATTTCTCACTGGTACTATGGTGGAGAATTGATAGAGACGCACCCTCTCGGGTTTCCTCCTCAATATTTAAAGACCTCAGGCCCTTGCCTAATCTTGGTCAAGATAGAGACGCACCCTCTCAGGTTTCCTCTTTAAAAGACGACTCAGCACCTTAGTCGTAATGAAAACCTCAAATTCATCATGGTTCTAGGCCTGTCCAGAACTATCTGAGAAGTATACAATAGCCTAAACACACTTAGGCATGCCATAACTTAACACAGAATGGCCTAATATGCCATGGCTAAGCATGCCATGGCCTAAAAAATACACCATGACCCGAGTGCATAGACATGCCATAGTCAAAGTGACGTGGCCTAATACGCCACAATAGGTCGTGGCCGTGGCCGCAAGGCCATGGCGCCATATTCATGGCGCCACATTTACTTGGCCGTGGCCGCTTGGCCATGGCGCCACATTCATGGCGCCATATCGAAGGCCAAGGCCGCTGTCACCATACCATGCCGCCATATTCATGGCGCCACATTTATTTGGCCAAGGCCATGGCCATACATGCACACTCCTGCCAAGTTCAAAGTCATGGCCACACAATATTGTTCAACTAAACACAATCATGCAACGTCTGCATACTACACGAGATATCAAAACATCACACGGGGGGATAACTTTAGGGGTATTGGTTTGGCGGTCTACGACAGTTAAGAGAGAAACCGATAGAGATGATGGACAGTTACAAGAAGGTGGTGCTGAGTGGACACGTTCTACACGACTCTAGCAGTTACAGAGCACAACTAATGTCCTCTACTCCTCCACTCTTCCACAATCAGGGTGAGTTCAACACTTTAAATAGAGGCTTCCTCTATCTTCCAAGACAGAACACTCGAGAACACCAGAACCTCAGAGCACGAGTAAATCAGATTATGAATATTCAACACACTTCTAGCCTTTGGAGATCTCCAGTCACACTCACGACGGAGATCTTGAACTCTCACACCTAGAAACACACATTATATACCTGATCTCAAGTTTCTTTCACTGTTTCCCTCCCTAGATCAACCTCTATCCTCTCTGTGACCGAAGCAAGACTGGAACGACCATTGACTTGGTTTAGGCTAGTCTTGTTCGATTTTGATCTCGAGCACTACAAAAGTACTCATAGCGGTACAGTGTTTTTCAGGCAAAAACATTTGGCGACCACAGTGGGAGATCAATATCTCGGTTTCAGAGGATTTTCTCAAAAAATGGTTGAACTCAGGACAGGGTCAGACAACAAAAATCCCAACTCTTCAACTGAAGGTGTTGCAACTTCCAGCGCAACACATACCAATCCACCCACATTCATCATTGTGCCCCGCATCCAAACCACACACGATGCTTCCCCTGTAACACCTTCTGTCTCAGCAACCCCTGTCACACCCATCGCCACACCTACTGCAACTACTCCTGATGTTACCTCTGTAACTCCTGCTGTCCAGCGGCTCCTGTCGGCCCAACAACTCCTGCAGATGTAGTTAGCACGCCTTGTAGCAACCTCTCTTCTTCGATCAGAATCGATGCTACCACCCTAAAGGAGAAGGAAGTGCCAAAGATACTAACCGTGTGGGGGATTATCCAAACAGCAAGACGATCTTACGGAATACCAAATCAATTTGTCGCTACCCAAGTTGAGGTCTTGGCTTGTCTCAAAACTCTTGATTACGAAGCCATCATCAACTTCACAAGCCAAAGGAACTCCCAGAAGTACGAACACTGTTGTGATCCATATCTGGGATGATGAGGCGACCCTTACATCAACAGAGCCTCAACAACAAAAAATCATGGCCCAGACTACTGCAAATCCCGGAGAAGGAGACGACGCTACCTATTCATCAGCACTGGCGACTGTGCCCATACGAAGTGCAGAGGATCCCTCTTCGCGAGAGGGGAACACGAATGCAACCACGTGCTGAGGCTCAGAATTCTCGAAGCCCCTTACTGGCAGAGCCTACGCTTGGTACATCAACCTTGCCCCGAGCGGTAATTGTACGGGGAGCGAAGTGGTGAATGCGTTATATCGCAAGTACTTTTTCGCATCAGAACATGAGCCAAGCTCTAGACTGTCAGGACCCGAACGTAACATAACTAAAATTGGTGGAGCTCTGCATCAGCGGAATGATCCCTGTCTACCGATCCCTCTTGGAAAACCTTCGCTTTCAAGCATTCTCTGAACTCCATAAAGCTGCAAAGAATCTGCCACGACTGCGCCTGCGCTACTGGAGAGGGCCAAACCCCTAAGAATCGAAGAGGCTCGTAACCCACGGTGACAACAGCCTGATCAACAAGTAGTACAACAACAACTTACCATCCATGAGTGTCATCAGCGAAGGGAGTAAGAGAAAGAATCCAGCTACAGAGGTAACACACCCAAAACATACAACTTCAAGCTCGGCTTCGAAAACTCCAGGTGACAACATAGGTCAAAACAAATCGCAACACAGGATACGACTCCACATGTCACGGTGGCACAAGTCACAGAGCCCTGAGTCACGACGCCACAAGCCATGGTGCCACAAATCACAGCGCCACAACTGAACCTGCACTATTATAGAGTAATAAACCCTTAAGGAGCGAAGAAGCTCGTAGTACCCGTGACGACAAAGGATTTATCAACAAACACTTAAGAGACGGACAACCCCATCATCACCAAGAGAATGATGATGAGACATGGGGACTTCCAGAGCTACCACTGCAGCAGCCAGCCAGGAACTCCAGGATTTGGATTCTCAAGACAACCTGAACAGAAGCATAACCAAGAAACTCGATCAAGAAGAGAAGGCCCATCTCTGTTTTATCCACGTCAACCCTTATCCAAAAGACCCCGTTCCCATGAGATGCTCCTCACTAGAAGAAGTTCAGACTTCGAACTTTCGAATATATTAGAGTTGCAACTGGCACAACTTTGTATCAACCGATTGGTTCCTGTTTAGAAAACTCTCTTAAAGAACCTGAAGCTTTCAAACATTCTTTAAGCTCTGTAAAGCCGCAAGACGATCAACCACAACCGTCCCTGTGTTGCTAGAAAAAGATCCAAGCAATTAAGGATTGAGGGAGATCGTGATAACATGAGACGCGTTAGCAAGCCAGACAACATAGACATCAACACAAGATAACTCAAAGGGTTTCGAACAAGAATGCGACTCTAGCACAAGATGCAGATCCGCAACAACGACAACGAGAAAAGCAAGAACCAAAGCCCAAGACGGTTCCCCAGATTCATTATTTTCAACTATGGTGATGCTCCACTTATTCGAGCCTTCACCATCCCCGAAGAGCCAACACACAAGAAAGCAGAAGGAAGCCGACGACAACAAGTTTCTGCATGAGGAAGTTGAGCCCAACAAAAGACATCGATAAAATATCAGAAAACATGACCGGGGACTCCTCGACACAACGATTCTTCACTGCACCAAACACCGTTAAGAATGTTGGCTGCCACGACCCAATCAATGGCGAAATTTGATCAAAGGAAACATAAGGTACAACAGACATGCCCCTATCTCTACCAAAGCGCTTTATCATCATGGAAGGTCCTACTCGAGCAGAGACATCCATGCAACATGGGATTATCTCTACAGATCTTTCGAAAGAAGAAAGATCCAAAAAGAAGAACTCCAATCAACACAGACATCACTACCAACGCCTCTACGGAAACCTGAAAGCCACCAGGGATTCCTTGTTACAAGAGTTTTGCAAAGAAACAGAGATAAGCTTACTACTTCAACAACGAGATCGTGTACACGCCTACCGAAACCTTTGAGGGATCTTCGTACATCAGGATTCATATCTTTGCAGAATCTTCCTGGTAGCAACGCCACTGAGTCTTCATCTTTCGATCAAGCTAGCAGTATCTAGGTCGTGGCGCTTCTCTCAGCTATCACTAGCAACGAGTATCCAACATCCTTTGGTGGCAACCCAGATTAAAAAAGATGTTAGAGTGGAGTTTTCCAAGCACAAGGACTTCAAAAACGTGCCAATGTGTGGAGAATGGGAAAGACTTCCTACACAACATCTGTTTACTTAAGATTCTACCATAACTGGAAGGACACATCATCTTGAATCATCAACAAGGAGCAATCACCATTACGAGGGCGGATGAAGATTTTAGAGCCCCTGGAGCAAGCAGTGTGCGAGCAAGAATCTTAATACGGGGTTTAAAGGTATTTGTCTCACTAGACCTTCACAATTTTCAAATTCTCAAATACCTTCCACCACAAAAAATTCCTGTAGCTCCACACCTTCCACCATAAATATTCTCGTGGCTCTGTAGTCGTGGAGCCACAAGTTACCTTCTATCAAAGTTATCTCTGTGGCTTCATGCTCGTGGAGCCACAAAACACCTTCCATCAAAATTATTTTCGTGGCTCCGTGCTCATGGAGCCACGAAACACCTATCACAAAAAATTCCCACAGCGCCACAAGAGAGAAAATACATTTCCCACAAAATATCTCTTACAATAAGATGTTTCCCCAATCTTAGCCTCACAAGATGTTTCCACCACCGTATATCTCCGTGGCTCCATATAATGTCCTCCCAGTCTTCCTTAACCCCCTAGATTGACACCATTACCTATAGCCTCAGTGTTAGTGTTACTAATTGAAGACTATAAACCACCTTGTGAAGAAATTGTTTTATTTTGGGTTTCCGTGGCGCAAATCTACTACGGATACAAACGAAGGTGCTTCCACGACTACACACCAAGTTCGTTGTACGATGGCCTTCACAAAAACGAGCACCGCGTTGGTAAAGGATATGAAAGTGATTTTTTGCATCAATCCTATGAGTGGTTTGGGAAATACGGCGCAAGGATTGGGGCACACGTGAAGGAATACATACACTTCCTGTACAAAACTTATATCAGGGAAAGATGGTTGATGCGGATAGTATATAAAGAATCTCGAAGAGAGTTTCGCACACCATCCTCCTACAGGTGTCTACTGTTATGTGTTAAAATTTCACGGCGATCCAGTTCGTGGTTTGAGATATATGGTGTAAACATTACAACACATGCCAGGACAAGCGCTCAGAACGTATATGCAGAGCCAAAACGATTGATGCGGACGACACGTGAAGAATTTTGAAACAAAAATTATATACAATCTTCATTTGGGTGTCTAATATCATGTGGTAAAATTTCATGCACTAATTCTACATGGTTTAAGAAGTATAGCGTGAACATTAGAGTATACGCAAGGAGGCAGACTACTGGAATTTCCTGCGCTAGAATTTTGTCATGAAGAAACGCCTGGTTAAAAAAATCCATAAGGTATTTTGGGGAGATTTTTGGATAACATCTTCCCCTAGATGTCTAACAATACATGTTAAAATTTCATAGCAATCCAACACGGAGTTTGAGAGATATAACATGAGCATTGAAGAGAAGAAAAAGTCTTCAGGACTTCATGTGTCAGAATTTTCATCGCAAAAAAGCGGTTGGTTCGACGAATCTACAAGGAAATTCGAGGAGGTTTTTGGAGGACAATATCTTCACCTGTATATCCTCAAAGACATACTAAAATTGCGTATCATTCAAGTATGGGGTTTGAGAGATATGACACAAACACTACAACATACACGAGACGCGCTGTCAGGGATCATATGCAAGACCACGTCAAATAGTGCAGAAAATCTACGAGGAGCCTCATAGAGATTTTTGGATACAATACTCTCCACGATGTCTACTATTATGTGTCAAAATTTCATGATGGTACAACAAGTGATCTAGGAGATACGACGCAAATACCATGGAACACGCAAGACGCGAACTGTCAGAATTTACAACGAAATACTCCTAGAACTTTACTACTCAGTAAAGACGGCGAGGTAAACACCCTATTCAACGATTGGGGACTTGGCGCAATCATTGTAGTGGCCACGGCCTTGGCCTTTGGCCAAGGCCAAATAGATGTGGCGCCCTGAATATGACGCCATATTCATGGCGCCACAAAATATTTGGCCTTGGCCAAAGGCCAAGGCCGTTACTATAAGACCACGACATAACATCCATGGCGCCACATCTATTTTGGCCAAGGCCATGGCCACAAAGCCATGGCCATACATGCACAATCCTGCCAAGTTCAAAGTCATGGGCACATAATACTGCTTAACTCAACACAATCATGCAACGTCTGCATACTACACGAGATATCAAAACATCACACAAGGGGATACATTTAGGGGTATTGGTCTGGTGGTCTACGACAGTTAAGAGAGAAACTGATAGAGATGATGGACAGTTACAAGAAGGTGGTGCTGAGTGGACAAGTTCTACACGACTCTAGTTGTTACAGATCACAACTCATGTCCTCTACTCTTCCACGACTTCCACCTTCTCTGTCGAGAGATCAGGGTGAGTTCAACATATTAATAGAGGCTTCCTCTATCTTCCAAGGCAGAACAACTGGAACACTCGAAAACACCAGAACCTCAGAGCACGAGTAAATCATATTCTGCGTATTTAACACACTTATAGCCTTTGGAGATCTCCAATCACACTCATGATGGAGATCTTAAACTCTCACACCCAGAAACACACATTCTCAACCTGATCTCAAGTTTCTTTCACTGTTTCCCTCCATAGGTCAACCTCCGTTGACTCGAAGCAAGACTGGAACGGCCGTTGACTTGGTTTAGGCTAGTCTTGTTCGATTTTGATCTCGAGCACTACAAAAGTACTCATAGCGGTACAATGTTTTTCAGGCAAAAACACTTCCACATGTTGAGCTGCGCAGCTTTGTTGAAAGTAAATTGGATCCCAGGGCAGAAAGCGAACATGATTCCGAGGAAAATGAGGATTCAAAAAGTAGTTTTGGCTATGTCGAGGAGAATGTTGAAAGTACCCTTAAAGGTGATGTCAAAGGTAATGTTGAAAAGACTGATGAACGAAATCTCGTTAATGAAAGCGAAAATATTACAGGGGAATGTTTGGAAGGACAAAATGCAACAATGGTTTCGGTATCTAAAGGCAATGTAGTTGTGGTAAATGCAGTTGCTAGAGCAAGTGGTGCCTCAGTCGAAGTTGCTCCTCGTATCAAGCTTCCTATTGAACCAGATGATGTGCCCCTGGAAAAGAATATTGCTTCTGATTCCGAAGATCCCAAAGGACAGATTTAATCGCGGTCTCGAGTAGGTGCTTTATGATTTTTTGCAGATGATGCTTCTGATGCTAACCTTGATATTTTTTGTACTATGAATATCTGCAATGAAAGGAAAAAAAATTTGGTTTAATTGCACTAATTTTAAATTCACTGTGGAGTGTGATCGAGCACAAAATTTCCTTTCGTATTTCATTCTAGGCTCCTAAGTGGTTTGCTTAGACTGCAATTCTAGGGCTTACTTCGACGTAGGAGACAGAAAACCCAAGCTAGTGGGGTCTGTGGATCACCCTCCCATAGGTCGTTCGTTTCTTGCCTTGCCTCAAGCTGGTTAGGATATCGAAGTTGGATACCTGGTTTGCCTGAGTACATAGTATACTTATGGTAGGTATCAAAGATACCTGGTTTGCCTAAGTAGAGCAGGATTCTTATGGTAGGTATCGAATCAAGCATCGATAATACATGTAACAGTATAGGG
This sequence comes from Papaver nudicaule, assembly GCA_023529015.1. Taxonomy (NCBI): domain Eukaryota; kingdom Viridiplantae; phylum Streptophyta; class Magnoliopsida; order Ranunculales; family Papaveraceae; genus Papaver; species Papaver nudicaule. The sequence continues at coordinate 1,864 of JAJJMA010259465.1, read as the reverse complement.
GAATGTCGGTCAAAGCTTTATCTTAAACATGGTATTGTACTCCTGTCGCGGCCACGAATACAACTCTTCGATTCTCGATCGCCCCTCCTCAATTTAGCGTGATTTAATTTTGAAGGAAGTGCCCTTAGTTAGCGTAACTCGCTTGCCATTCCCGCGAATGTAAACGAGTTAACTACTTCGGGGATCCGACCTCCCTAATGGTAGGGGATCATCCCATTTGTCATCCCCGCGATGCCTCTTCAGGAAGGTTTCAAGATCGCATGGTAGTGGGTCCAAATTCCTTTAGCTTATGTAGCTTCGATGCAAAGTACCCACCGCTATCGGGGTATCTTGTGGGTAGAGGAATGTGACATGTAGTTTGCAGGTCCCTTGGCACTACATCGACCTCATCTCCGTGCCTAGTCTGGTAGGTCTTACTTTTAATTATTTATATTCCCAGTCTGGTGGGATTTTGCCCAGTCAAGTGGGATTGAGTGCACCTGGTGATCAGCCAGGGCCATTTTGGAGATGTGCCTAGTCAATTATGACTTTACCCAGTCAGGTGGGATTAGATGATTCGTCGAGCCATAACAGTTCAAGTTGTTTATTTTATTCATTCGATAATACTGCTGGCATCGAAGTGCCTCGATTACATTTAGTTTCTTAGATAAAATACTTTAAGCGCTTTTCTTCAATTGGAGTATTCGTGCGCTCTCATTTGTAATTAATTAGAGTATACTTATCATTTTTATTGCTTGTTCGATGATATATGGACCTACCCAAGTAGACTCTATCTTCCCCTTTGTTACTTGTTGGTGAAATATCTGATGTATTTCCTCGGGCGATTAGTTCTTCTCGATGGGTTGTCCATCTGTCTGTTGTCTATTTGATAGTATATCATTCTCAGTCGAAGTAACTATTTGTGCCTTAGCTCTGATATTACTTTGTGGGTATGTGTTAATTCTTGTATTCGTCATAAGTTATTTTGTGTCTATACTGTTAGAGCATTGCTCGGTTGAACCCACTGATGTTGCTATCTCAAATCAGTTCTCAAGTTTGAGACAAAAACAAAATCCTTGATAAGTTTACTCTACAACTCGGACTAAGATAGTTCTAGGTAATCGAGACGAAGACTTATGAAGACGAAGACCGAAGCTTACTACTTGATAAATCATAACGTCCTCGCTGAAGGTTTGAAAGGTATTCCCTTTCCGTATCGTTTTTACCATTTCTATCATACCAATAGTCTATGATGTTGTTTATATGATCTGAAGGTATTCTAGGATTTTCGCCTTTGCATTTGTAACACTCTTGTGATAATTTGTATAGGTAGAGTATGTTGAGTTGTCTCTTGAAAACAACCCCAACGGTGAACGCGTTCATGAACGCGTACATGTACATATACCACCTTTGGGATTTCAGAGAACGAGCTAAGTCTGTATATATGAACGCGTTCACGAACGCGTACATACAAGTTCAAGAATTCTCCTGAATTCTCCTGAACTCTAAGGACTGCTCTGTGTACGCGTTCATGAACGCGTTCACATAAGCCATGCGAAAACTTCAAACTTCCATATCTTGAAGTTTTCGGTCTAGACATAATTAGTTCTCGGACTTGTCGTGTCTTGGCCCATGGAATTCAACAACTTAATCCAAGCGATGTTCAAACTAAGTATTTGGACCAGAAATCGCAAAGCGATGTCCAAACAAGCATTGGACCAGAAGTCGCAAACCTTCGAATAAGGTTGAGTCTTCTTTAACTTTTGGCTTAGTCCAAATGTTTTTACCTGGAAAAACAAGTGTACCGTCTCTGGGTACTTTCGTAGTGCTCGGAGATCAAAGTCGAACAAGGCAAGCCTAAACCAAGGATGGCCGTTCCCACCTT
>JAJJMA010259431.1:0-19876 GCA_023529015.1 Papaver nudicaule | reverse complement strand
CTCGTGCCAAAATCCCATGTTTTTACATAATAGCAAAGAATTAACTATAAACATTTCAGCCTATACGGCATAATAATTTGATCTCTTGCGGAACATAGTCTAGAAGAGGAACCATCACTGGGATTTCCCTGAACACATCAATATAAGACGATTTCTATTGTGTCTTGCACTCTGTGTAACTGCCCGAGTACTATACTTATCAAAGGAGTATAAAGTACCACCTTTAAGAGGCGAAGTTAAACGATTTGTGCTTGAAAGTGAACAAAAAAATCAGGCTAAAACTTAATTCCAACCAAAATGTTTTCCAGAATCCAGAACTCAACATTTTTCTTCGTTTTGATTATATCATAAAGAAATTCTTTTTTATTTTAATTACTCATAAAGAAATTCTTGAATCCACAAAGAATTAAAGAGCCAAATTAAGAGACTAATCTAAACAGCACCCGAAATGATTTAGCACTACAACACTACAACATAAGCTAGTGACGATGCGCATTGACGATGCACCACTTCAGTATACCCGTTATTCTAACAATTTGATGTCAAATGAACCAACAAAGCGTCCAAGTGCAACAGAAAAGAGTTACTGAACATTTCTGGGCTACAATTATACTCTTTATAATTTGTCATCAACATGATGTATAGGTTTAGCCTACTCAAATACAATGCCATTTGTGAGAGTCGAACCCATACCTACATGATTGAAAACCATGGGCTTTTCCATTTGAGCTAAGACATCAAGTACCAATGCGAAAAATATCGAATTTGCTAATCTTCAAGGTCGAGCCTCTAAACAGGAAATGAAATAATCGTTGAGAACATGAACCAACAGACTAAATGTCATGTAGGCTAGAAAATCAATAATGTAAATGGCAAAGTGCACGATTCATAAGAATAAAGGGATAGCATAACCTGATCCCCTACTTCATAAGGGTACATGGATAGAGCCACTTCAAATTTTAGGTTGGCATACAATCCGCATATATCAAGTCTCTGATCCACTAATTTTAGTAGTTTTCTAAAAGAGAATTGAGTTAGAAACACATCAAACAAAAATAACAAAAATAAGTTGCAAATGCTAAGACAATATTGTAGAAAATATATTACCTGAGAATGATAGATTCCCACAAACTTTTTGAATAATAAGCCACCTTTTCTCCCATTGATAGTTTAACAACGTTGGTAATTTAGAATCCGTGAATGTAAACTATTATATATACAGAAGTACAGTCTTGCACTCGATGAGCTTAAGTATTGTACTTCGGGGGAGATATATATTCCTTGTTACTAATACAAATCAAGTAACAGAGGTTAACAAAGAGCGTGTGAGATGCCATTTCCTTCAAAACAGGAAAGACCATAAATTCTTATCAAAATCACACATTCAATCACGACCAAGCTCTAATTCATAGAGTCCCATGTCTTACCCAATGTCGAAAAGAAAAAAGTTAAATATTTAGGAAAATTATAACGAATCCTAAATATAGTGGTGTGGTTTTCAAAAAAAATTATGTCTCTTACCATTACTTGGTTTGCCAAAACTTGGATATATTCAACTGTTTTCTTCAACTTTCCACTTATCTTGGAAAACCGTTCTTTTCCCCGGTCCCTATAGTTACTTCAGCTGGTATGCTTGCAAACATTTGATTCGCTTGCTACAATGCACTAAATTATTCCACCAATTATTCCACCAAATTAATACATCATTCGAAATACCATTATTCGGGAAAAATGAAAGATCAGAATTATGCCTTCTGCGTAGAATAAATGGATGATCTGTGTCCGTTGGAGCCAGAACTATTCTTGGTATCAAAACCGTCTAATTACAGGCGTTCCCACACGTTTCACGACCATTCTAGTACCATTACACAAACCCTCGGTTTGGTCTAAATTCCTGAGAAGCATTATTGGAACCCCTTTTTTAGACAAAGCTTGTGGCTTGGCATGCATGCCTAACATTTCTATGTCATTTAGAAATTCTTTGGGGAAGAGTACCACCGCTGTCTCGTAGTTGTCCGATTCTGGAGCAATGGAATCGGCACTCAACCGTATTCTTTGCCGGGTATCATCGCTATCATGTAGTCATTTATTTTCTTGACACTCTGGTTCGTCGGTGCCAATATACTCCTGTTATTTGTATTAGATTAGGACATCTACTCCGGTTTACCACCTTGACGAAGACATGGAGAAACTGCTAGAACGTCGCATATATGAACATATTATTATCACTGTAGGCATGTCTCCGGCATTGTTCAACTCGTCATCCTCAATTGCTTGCATCAGGTCACCCCACACCATTATCCTAATTGCAGTTCCTCTAAGTACCCACAATTCCAAAGATCATCAAAAACAATTTGAAGGATGGCAAAACATCACCAAAGGCAAAGTAATTACTTTAAAAAAACAATTAAGATCTAGAAAACAAACATATCCAATGTACTTCACCTCTCATTCTCAATCTCAACCTTTCGCACTGGAACATTGATGGTGTTTCCGCGGTCGCTTACTGACATAGAATTAGTAATTGATATGGATTTCAACTTTCCGACCACAGCTGCAAGAAGTTCCAAATCGTTCAGAGCAAGATGACCATCTTAATATTTACATATATGCACACCACTAAAAATATAAACTTGCTCTTGAGATTTAGATATATTCTATCAGTTGGGAAGCAAAGGGAAAACCCCAATCTTTCACAGTTGACAGCCATACCCAATCATATATATCCGTAAGCATACTCTGAAAGAAATAACACACAGCATGCTCATGTTTGACAAAATCTTGCATCAGGCACAAAATCATGGAACTACTCCGCGCATAGTATGTATAACAACTATGGTGTTACAGCCTTGACTGGTATAATTTGCTACCAAAAGAGGTTAAATGTTAACACGGAATGTCTGAAGTTGCTGAGAGGTATACCACAAAAAAATATCTCAAGAAAAAGAAGGGGGATTGCAAGTAGGCTAAACATCTTCTCAACCCCCATCATTCTTATTGCCTTTCATTTTTTGGACCCATCTTACAACTGCAAGTTACCACTCCAAGAGCCAACAACACAAAACCAACGCCATGTCAACACTTTATTAGGATTAGGACATAGTAAACAACATGGCTAAGATGCTTTTTAAAACAGCAGAAAGTAAAACGTGAGAGCCAATTCAATCTCTAACAGAGAACAACACTTAGCGAAATGACGAATGCCACATAAAAAAGCATGATTATTTACCTTCATATGAAGCATCGGTACAAACTGGAATAGCATGAGTTTTCCTAGCTTGATTTGGGTTAGCATCGATACATCTAAAAGGTTATGGTCTTCAATGCAATGAACCTTAGATGTACGAATGCTAACCAATATCAGCTAGTAGCAGCAGTTTCTTCCTCTGTAGCATGGACAATTGAGAATGAATGGATGCATAATTGTCAACATATGTCAGCAAAAACAATTTTCAAATAAAATGGATGTTCACTTTTGTTCCAATAAATGCATTTTAACTCATGTGTTTGCTAAATTTAGAGACACCCACCAGCACACATGGTAAGTTCATACATGAACGACCATTCACAATTAAGAATACTCAAGCTGGGTCAAGCATCTCATACACACTAATTGTTAGTCCAGCACATCCTGCCATAGGATCAGATGGAGCCTACATAACAAACATAAAAACAAAGTGAAGCATATGTAGTTTTTGATAACGCTTACAGTTTGTTATCAATCAAAACTCACTACAAACACGACAGAACTCATAATAAGAAACAGAGATTTGCCCAATAAGAATTGACCAACTCATTGTAGTAAACTAAAAGACATCACTCCAAAAAACGGCCAATTGATAACAATACAAACGCTAATCTTTTAATTTACATTCAAAATCCATTACTGGGGTACTGGTGCTCTTAACAGGCAATCACATGGTTTAAAAAAATTTCCTCAATCCAAAGAATCACGAACTGGGCATGTCATATTGTACATGTGGATTTTGGGACAATGCCAAGTATAGTTAACCTTGGACGTAAATGTCATGCCCTGTCATGGATTGCTCAAATTGGTGATTTTCCAATTATAGCTACATGCATAATTTTATTTTGTATAGATTAGTCAATTCAAAGGTCCAAACATAGCCAGAGTCATCTATTCACCGTTCGAAAGTAATATGTGCTTAAGAATCGCACGGAAATAATCCCATGGAAATCTGTGCTTAAGAATATGAAAGTAATTGCAACTCACATCCTAAATCTGGATTTGACATGTCAATTGAACGGGAAGTGAAATTGTTTTGTTACCTATCCTGGATAAGAAGGATAATTGAGCGGCAACTATTCTCATACCCGCCTAATCCACCACCACAAAAAGAAAACAGAAGAGAAGAAACCTAAAATATAAACCAACAAATCAAATCAAAACCACTGAAAAATTTATAATTACGTCGACGGTAGGGTCATAACCTTGCAGGCGAAGTCCGACAGATTTCAAGTCTGTCTTGAAAAATGTAACGATAGTTATAAGGGAACGTATGAGAAAGCTATTCATGAGAGATTGAACAAAAAAATGCAATCGAACGAAATGTAACGACTTGTTTGAGTCCTTATTCACAGAAAGTATGATATGCATGGAGAATCAGTTTTAATTACTATCAACCTTCAATGCAAATGTCACGTCATTATTAATTTGGACGACTATGCTCTGCAAATTGGCTACTAACTGCAACATAATCCAGCACTGCAAAAAGAAAACAAAACTGATAAAACCTACACAGATTGCCTGGAAGATGAAAATTTGATGTCTGAGAAGTGTCTTCTAAAATGGCCTATTCTTATACCATCCCTCTCTAGAGTAATGTCTGAGAAGTTTCTTCCCCTCTCCAATAATCTAAGTAGTGATATAAGGTTCTTTAAGATTAAAAGCTTTAGGATTTGTGAGAAGTTTCATAAGCAGGTGTCGATTAATGAGAAAAATCTCACAACAACCGGCCAGTAAACGTCTTTTTCATCCAGTTAGCTACAACCATAATGGCAATTTAAGATTAAGGATTGGATATGAAACCATAAACCCTAATCTTGGTACAATGCAGCACAGATTTCAGCATAAATTGAAGAAAGAAATCAAATTTTGAAGAAGATAAAACAGATAATATGACTTATACAAAACAGTGATAATGAAGATTGCCAAATTTACATAATTATGTTAAGTGTCCAAAAACTATGCACTAACCAAGAACATCTGAATACTCCCTATTATACCGAAGAAACCAATATATGTTCATTTAGTATATCGTAAGTGGTGTTGGCTTCTCTCCATCGTGCATGATGCTTTTCCTATGCTCAATTGTTTTGAGCAAATCTTAATGAACTCAGGTAAAAGTATCGAGCTTGTTACATAAAAATGCTTGTGAAAGAAATAGCAAGGAAAAATAGATCATTGAATAACAGGGTTAGGGTTTACCAACGAATAATAGCATTTTGTTATTTGTCAAGAACAAAGAAAAAATTTACCTACAGAATAAAACAAAAGGGTTTGGTTATTTATCCAACCAAAATCAAACAAACAATAATTATTACAAAATCAGATAAACAAAGTAGACCGGAAAAGAAAAAGGGTTAGGGTTTACTAAGAACTGGAATTGATGATTTATTAAACGTAAAAGCTAGCGCACCTGCAATAAAACCAAACAAACCGATTAGAACAACAAAAAGAGACATGAATGCAGCAAGAGAGACGGGAATATAGAGAAGAAGATTACAAAGAGGTTCTCTGAACTTGATTACAAATAGAGAACGGAAAGGAGACGGTGAAAAGGTTATGCCGTATATAGGATTTTAGTAAAATTTGGGTGAGGCGATTTTAGTAAAAGTTTTCCTATTATATTATTATAAAATAAGTAATTAATAATCTACACCAAATCTTTCCTTTTCCTGTTTTTCACATTAAAGAAAAAAAAACGCCAAAACTGAATTTTGGGGACTATGATATGTGCACTAAATAAGATCTATATATTTAAGGCAACAAACTAAATACAAAGGAAATAGCGCATATTTATTTATAGTGCATTATAGATCCTTTAAATACTGCAACCAAGGAAGGAAAGTTTTCCGTAAGATTATTATAATTATGGAAAGTCACTTGTCTGTCGAGTCCTTAGTAGAAAAGTTTTCTTGGATGTACATATTTACAATTAAATTAACCAAATTAGCTAAATCCTTAAATATCCTCGTCATCAATATAAGAATATTTGCAAAATACATCAACGGTCCAAGTGCCACAAAATCCAACGGTTCGAGATTTTAAAAAACATATGTAAGTGAGGTGTAAGAAAATATATTTAATTATCGACCAATCAGACGCAACTATTTTGTCACACCCCCAATACAAAAGAGGGTGAAATACGGGTGAACACTACCTAGAAACGTGCACCTTGAGATGAAATTCTACACCTCGAGATCCCCCCAAATTCAACGGCCACGAAATGTAAGGAGATAAGGAATGTCTAAGCCAATAGAAATCCATGGTTATGTTCATCAGCCAATAAGATTGTAGGTTAAAACAACTTTCATTGTGGATTGAGAGATGGTATTGAGTGTTTAGTTAGTTGATTGGAAGAAAAACTAAAAACCAGTTTAAACAAATTTAAAATATATTCATTCAGACATATTGTGAACAAATTTAAAATTGTTTACATTTTGACATACAAATTATGATTTTAGGTGGTGTTGCTCAGGAACCACAACAACCAAATTACATTTTGGCATATTGTACGTGTTCATCTTTTGTTGCTCCACTGCCGTTCTCATCAGAAGTCACTATCGGTCTCACCCCTTCGCTGGTTAACCATCACGTCCCATCTTGCAGCTTTAGATATTCCATCCCACAACAATAAAGAACAATTACAGTACAACATTAAGCAAGCATGGAACAACAACAACAAAGATTTAAAACATGACCATCCTATCTTGCACTAAGTAATCCAAGAAAGAGGGAATGATATATCTTGGATATAAGCTTATTTCTTATGTAGCATTCCTAATACTAAAGAGAAGGTGTGTAATATCCGTGTCTTACCACCATGATCCGTGATTTGCTTGACTAACATGAGGATTGTATGGAAATGGTATGTGACAATGTGTACTATTTTTAGTGTAAAATAAAAATGTATCCAATCAAATGAGATTCTGAAATCGTGGCAAAAAAATAAAAATAGGCTTAGGCCATAGAGAACGTAAAACTGGGATACAAAAGAAATTAAAAATCAACTTTGCATGGTAACAAAAATGGAGTCATTGATGAACACCACACATTATGCATATAATTACTTAAAAATCAATCATCACAAAGATAAAAATGACTACCAGATAAATGATTCAATTACATATAATGACCACCACATTATTCAGATAAACAATTGATAGATTCAAGACATGGGAAAAAGAAAAAGAAAAAGAAAAAGAAAAAGAAAAGAAACTCTCTCTCTCTTGTATGGAAAAAGAAAAAGAAAAGAAACTCTCTCTCTCTCTCCTCTAGCACCTCCTTTCTCAAAGAAAAAAAACCCCTTCACCGGTAGTCATCTACTGCTCAGATCTGGTCCGTTTTGGGGCCGGATCTGAGCAGATCTTCTTTGGTTTTACTGTTTTTCTAGTTTCTTTACTGTTTTAGTTTAGTTTTTGATGTTTTCTACTCATCTTTTGGTGAGTTATCTACACCGTTTTGGTGGTTTTATCTACTCTTCTCAAGAGGTTTATCTAGACTTTAATGGTCGTTTTTGGGTTATTTGGGTTTCAAGATCGCTTGTGATATGCTCCAATGACGGAATCATCATCTTTGTTATCTCCGACGACGGAATCTTCATCGGAATCTTCATCTATGAATTATCCGGCGCCGGAATCTTCATCAACGGTGTTTCTGACGATGGAAGCTTTGTCATAGGTTTTAAGAGATTTGAGCAAATTACTCCTATTTTGGGAGCATCTCTTATCCAAGAAGAAAAACAATTCAAATGGTTGGATTATAATTCCATGAAAAACCATTCTTCTTCCGATTTAATCGGATCTAATTCATACTTGTATTTGTCTACCTCCGGTAATCCTTCTCTTTCTCTTGTCGGATTTCTCGGGATTGTACTTTTACGGTGTATTCTTTTATATTCTCTTATTTGGATCTTAAACTCATTGTATCCTTGAATTTCCATTAATGAAAGGTACCTTGTTTTTCAAAAAAAAAAAAACCTTTCATTTTCAAGACATGGTAGGTTCCTTATCCGATGATATGTAAACAATCACATGAATTCAAAAATAAAACACGGCTAAACTACCCAAATAGTTTTCTGCGTATCTCGGTTGCCATTGCATCTTTAAACCCACCCACGGTATGGTGCAACATTCAAACTACCTATAAAAGGTGCAGCTGTAGGCAAGAAAATCCATTGGTTCCAAGTTTCAATTTGGAGGGAGTAAAAGTCCAGAACAGAGCACCTTTATTAGAGGATGAATTAAATGTTGAGGAGATTACTCACACTGGCTATGGCTAAATCCCAAAGATTGTTTCCAAAACATCACTATCAGAGCCTTTTACCACCAAATGATCCGTAGTTGGTCAATGACCATATCCCTAAGAAAAATTCCGTTGTTCTCCATATTCACTACCTATACGAATCAAATTTTGAATCACAATAAAAATCAACATGATAAAGCACAAATAAAATTAAAAAGATCCTCTTGCTTACCATACAAAAGTAGCGGAACCGATGCTCATCAATGTGATGTCATTCATCCCTAGAGTTTATATAGCTTCTAAAATACCAAGTTTAGCGATCTCTAAAGAAAGAAACGTACTCAAAATAGAACTCCATGGAAGGAACGTTTTAGAGTACATATTTTTATTTAGTGAAGGAAATATACCAAAAGTGCAATATAAGATTATCTCGAATCTATTTTTGCTACAAAATAAATCTACTTCCGAAAATATATTTTTTCTCTTTCGTCCATAAAGATTTTCGCTCATCTTGTTTTTATACAATAAAAAAGATGCCGCGTTTAAAAGTTATTGGTTAAGAAAAATGTTTCATAATAAAATTCCACCAATAGAAAATTTTAGAGAAATATTTTTGAATTGCCATTTTTAAAACAAAAAAATTATCCACGGAAATATCTCTCTTTTGCCCTTTTTTTTTTTCTACGTGGAAATATATTTTTCAAAAATATTTTTCACCTTATTTTTGCATTAAAAACGTTAATTATATATTTAAAAAACGAAATTATTTAGATATAACCCAAAATATTACACACAAAAATAAAATTCTTTCTATTTTATTTTCTTTAAATACTAAATTAACGTTTTTTTTTCTCTCATTCAAAAATCTTCTATAATTTAGATATATATAATTAGATTTTTGTATATTTAAGTTAACCCTAGATTCAACGGTGTAAGATTTTAAAAAAAATGCGTAAAAGGAGTGTAACAATAAAATTAAGTTTTCAATCAATCACAATCAATACTTTAGTTACCCACGTGGGTGAGCGAATTTTAATGATTCACAACCGTAGATCGAATAGATTTAATAAAACCTCAATGGCCGAAAATGTCCAGCCAATCAAAATTAAGATCTTAAAATGTCCAACCAATCACGTTCCAAGTTTTTTTCACCCCACCAATAAAAAAGTAGGTAACACTCCCGTTCAATGTGGAGTGAGGGATGGTATTGAGTGTTTAGTTTGTTGATTGTGGCCTATCTTTAGGTCTTGTATTGGCAATGCTTATGCATTCTTGATGATGGCTACGCTGTGATAGCATCATTCGTCTGTTTTTCCTGATTATGGACTTGCTTTTATAATCAGTGCTATAATTCCTAATCATGGCTCATGGCTATGACTTATATTATTTTGGACATTCATATGTCTTTATTACTCAGAGAATTGGTGCATTACATGCCACGAGCCAATTTCTCATATTTATGGCAAACCAAAAGTCGTATTTACTTGACTATTGCCACAGAGAGTTGCTGAAATCCTCTCGGTCTAAATGGCGATTGCATAGCTCAATCCTTAGACCTATCTTATCTTATCTAAATGGCGGTTGCTAGATCAACCCTTAGATTTATCTCATTGGTTTAAATGGTGATTGCCCGGCTCAATCCTTAAACCAAAACCTAAAAGAGATACACAAGCTTATCGCTTAATCTCTATCTTTACGCAAAAGTCCTGAGTTTACCAGTAATTGGTACGACTTTGCACTTAGTCAGCTTTGACTTAACAAATATTCAATCTTTAACAAATCTTACGAGAATCAAGTAAGTTACATGGGGGGATATTCTTTAGGGTTTTGGTTTGGCGGTCTACGGCACGTGTGATTGCAACGGCTCAATCACTTAACGAGAAAGAAACTAAGTCGTGTGAACGTTGCTGAGAAGATGGGATAAGGTAGTGGGTTGTTAGTCTTCCCTAATATTAGGCGCAAGATTCTTAACAACTGACCCCACTCGTTCCTCACTCCCACTCTTCCACTTCTTCCACTTCTTACGAGATCAGTTGGAAATATATTGCTATAAATAGGTCACTCGACCAGTTTGGATAACAACAAGTTCTCCAGCAAGAACAAACAGTTTAATTCAGTCCAAGTATAATCAAGTCTATCTTATCGATAATTGATTAACTCTTCTCATTCAGCATTCAACATCTAGTGAGAACTGAATATCCATCCTTATCTAGCAATTATATCAACAACATCATCAGAAAATCATAGCAATTCTCTGATCTCATCTTTCTCTGCTTCCCTCCCTAAACCAACCCTAAAATCCTCTTCTTGTAACTGAAGCAATACTCGAACGGCCATTTCTTGGTTTAGGCGAGTCTTGTTCGATCTTGACCTCTCGAATTCCATTACAATCTCTTATTACATCATTACACTTCATACTTTACCCCTCAAATTCTCTTTATTGTTTTACACCTAAAACATTTGGCGACCACAGTGGGAGGTCATTATCTCGGTTTTAAGAAGATATGGTTGAAACCAGGAGGCAGAGTTCAGAGAATACAAATTCTCCAAATAACCCTAGTGTCCCCATGAGTTTATCTACTGCAAGTGGGGTCACAAACACTCAAGATAGTGGCGCCATCACCTCTGGCCCCACAATCCCAGCCGTGAGCTCTAACCCAAACCCTAATTTTGCCTCTTCCTAAACCCAGAGGGGGCCAACCTCATCCCCTCTCTCCTTGGGCGTGTCAACTTCTCTGGTGGGTTCCACCACGCCAACCCTATCCCAAATCACGTCCCCCCTATCTCATATGGTGGGGACCACCAATACCACTATCTCTCCTACCCCTTACACTCCTATCTCAAGCCGCACAGAAGCTTTTCTCTTTGGACCCAGCACAGGAGAAACAAGGAGTACTGAAGACTCACCTAGCATTGTGGATCTCATGAAGACTCAACAAGATTTAGCTTTAAATCAGAATAATATGGTGAAAACCCAGATGGAGTTGCTGACGTGTTTGAGATCTCTCTCAGAGAAGTTGACGCCACCAACAAATCCAGGGCTTTCACGTGTGGAACCCCTATCTCATTCTAACAGGGCGGGTCCTTCTCAAATTCACGTGATCCCTGATGATCAGGATACCCATATCCACACCACACGTGGACCAAGCACAGGTTTGCAACATAACTTCGTCACTCGTGAAGATTTGCAGAATCTTTTACAGGCTCAGAGCATGGAGAATTCAGATTTATTTCATCGTCATCAACCTCCATATCCAATTGAAATTCAGCGTGAATCTTTTCCTGAAGGATATGTCACGCCTTCATTCTCGATGTATAATGGTATTAGGAATGCCCGAGAACATATATCTCGCTTCCTAGAATCATTGGGAATACATGAAAGAAATCAAGTTGTATGTCTCAAGGAATTCTCGAAATCTCTGACGGGAAAGGCATACACTTGGTATAATAATCTAGCTCCTAACAGCATTCTCAGCTGGAGCCAGATGGTTAATGCTTTCCTCAAGAAATATTTCTTCGTGTCTGAGCAACTCACTCTCTCCGATTTGGGAAGACTTTATCAGCGAAACAATGAGCATCCAGATGATTATGTGACGAGGTTCAGAACTCGCTCAGTGGATTGCAATGATCCAAACGTAACAGAGTTGCAGTTAGTGGAGCTTTGCATCAATGGAATGATACCAGTATATCGGGCCTTATTGGAGAATCTGGATATTAATAATTTCACTAAGCTCCATAAGTCCGCCAAACTATCCGCCACTACTGCACCTGCATTACTTGAAAGGCCCAGGCCTCTAAAAACTGAAGAAAGTCGTGGTGAGACGCGTGCCAGCAAGCGACTCGTCAACAAGCAATATAGTTCTCTTCCCTCAGTTCATGCAGTCACTGAAGGTATTAAGAGGAAGGCGCCTACTCCTGAGGCCCCACAACTAAAACGTGCAGCCCCAGTCCAATCTCAGGCTCCTACACGGGTCCCAGGTAATGCTCCTACACCAAAAGCATCACGACAACCAAGGGAATTTCCTAAGATTCTTGATTTCCCATGTGCCATGGATGAAGTGATAGAGATCCTGGAAGCATGGATTCAAGATGGTGCTGTTAAATTACCTCCTGTACGGAGAGAGCCTACGGCACAAGAGATGACGGATCCCAAGTATTGTCATTTTCATCGATTCGTCAATCATCCAACGAGAGAATGTCATCGACTCAAGCAAATCTTCAACGAAAAGATCGAGTCAGGAGAGTTGAACTTGGGGACTGAGGGTGTACATAAGAATCCACTCCCTCAGCACCAACCTCAACGTAAACACCAACCTCAACGTCAGCATCAACCCAACATTCGAAATTTCACCATCTCCGGAGAATCCGTCAAGCAAACTGCTAATTATTTACTAGAGAATTTATGCGAGCTCTTGCATTTTTCTAGGAGCCAGCAAAGAAACATTTTCGCCGCTCTCAGCTGGATTGCTAGCGGCAAAGAACTACCTATACCTGAAAAGGTTCAGCCAAAGCCTGGCGAAGTTACACCAGAGATGATGGCGGGAGACGTGTTCCAATACCGATTATCTCTGCTCGTCTCGAAGGTACGAATTTTGAGAAAGTTCAAATTGATGCTGGTGTTATGGTTAATTTAATTCCAATCAAGACACTACAAGCAATTGGGATTTCTCGACGGGATGTCATCTATTATCCCACAGTAACGAAAGGTTCAAAAGGAAAGCTCCAAGACATATATGGTCATGTTACTTTGGATCTAAAGGTGGATTCTGCTCGCACCAAAGCCAAGTTTCATGTAATCAAAGAGGATGAGGAGCACGACATGATCTTAGGGCGTCCCTGGCTCCATGGGAAGAGATTTGTGCCTACAATCTCACCAGTAATCATCAAAGGCCAAGAGTTCATGTTTGACCAAGAAAGCTGCAACGTGGGAAAGCTAGAGTACCGCGTGGGGTACGAAACTCTGGTGATATTCAAAGAGGTATGTGAAAGTGATTTGAAATACTTTATTTAGAATTATTTAGTTCATGGAAATCCTATCCAACGTGTCCCTACACAAGGATTGGATAATTCTCCGACTTGGGGACTTGATTGCATCAAGTCTATCAAACCCTCTGAGGCACCTCAAGAGGAAATCAAGGCCACTTCCAATAAGTGGGTTCGGGCAAAGCAACGGTCTTATAGGCGAAAGACACCTGAGATGTCATGGGTTCCTAAGGTTGCTTTTCAAGAAGGAGATAAGGTACTAACCGAAAAGTAACTTCTATTTCGGGGTCCACACCAAACTGGGAGGGACCTTATGTTATATCTCGAGTCATGCCTGATGCGCGATACATGATAAGCGCAATATATGAGCGGCCTTCAAACATGGTGATCAATGGCAAGCCGCAAGTGGCTCAAGAAGATATGAAGATTCACTTTCCAATTCCTTCAAAAGAAAAGTGCAAGCAATCTCTTGCCTTTTAACAATTTCATTCAAAAATTCAAATTCAAAACCTATGAGTTCAAAACCATCAATTCCTACAAACCCTTTGTTCATAAAGCCAAATAAAAGCAAAATAAAATTCTACTGAGAAAATGTTTTGCTCCTGAAGCTCTTCAGAAACAACCATCTAATGAAGATCTCGCTCCTTCATCAACTGCCTTCTTTATTAGAGCAATATGAGAAGTCTTCTTCTTCACCTCTTCAGTTAACTTACGGAGTTCCTCAGTCATGGCAGCATGATTCCTCTCTTCCTGCTTCACCAAATCATGGGTGAATTTGCCAACAGCAGCACGCCTTGTTCGAACGTATTGGATTCTCGCCTGAAGCCAAAGCAAATTGAGTTCGAATGTCTTTAGGGTATCAATCAACTCTCCTACCTCATTCAATGCCTCGTCAGTCATATCTCTCAGCGGGGTAGCCTTCATCTTTGAAATCACACTCATAAGGTCGGTTACAATGCCGATAAGTGTATGAAAGCAGACACTTCTTCCAGCAATGACGAAGTGACCATAACGATTCCATATCTTTTCATACAGTGGGACGTGTCTCTCTGGGACATTAAATCCTCCCACTAGTTTATGACCAGGGAGAGTCGTGTCATGGGGAGGATTATACATCACACCAGCATGAGGAAACTCCCGAAGCATCCACCTAATTGGAGCATTTACGACAGCAACATTGATATTCTCGTGGGCTTGTGTTTCTTTATTGACGAGCTGACAGAAGATTCAAAGCAAGCAGAAGTTTAATAATATGTTTCAAGCTATATGATGAAAGCTTAGCATAAGAAGGTGATCAAATTTACCTCGGCAATGGGAGGATTTTCGTCAACGACATTGTCAAAATCCTTACTGAGGTTTTTGCCATCACTGATCTTTTTACCGACGAAGTAACTATCTTCAATCTCTTCGTTACCACCAGAAGGCTGCAAGAGCAAACAAGGTGAGAATAAAATACTGGAATATTTTACTTCAAATTAAAAGAGTTGTCAAAAGTAACCTGTGTAGCATCAAGTGTTACGGAGGATTTGGGTCCTGTTGTTTCTCCACTTTTATTTCGCTCCGTAGTTGTGCCATTCGGAGTTGCTCCACCGAAGAGTGAACTTTGGCCAAAGGGAGTGAATGAAGCATTCTCAAAGTCTGGAGCAGGTCCATCCTACATCAAATAAAGAAGAAAAGTCATTGAAAGAAGATATATTAAAGGATTCACGACGTTATCTTGAAGAAGTAATTTTCTGACGTCTGAATTTTTACGAAGTACAGCGAAAGATTCAAAATCTGTACAAATCCGTAAGAGATATGAAGAAACTTCCTTCACGAGAGTTGTTCGTATGGATGTTTCCTATCACGTGCTAAAAGGGCTTAATTTTTGGAGCAATCTACTGGCCGGAATGATTTTTCTACTAAACAGCGTACAGACTGCAGCATTCCTGGACGTGGCGTTACTTTGTGGCGCATGAAATAACAAGCAAAACAGCATGGAATTCAGATTTTCTTTTTTGAGGTGAAAGCTACTGAAGTCCTTTTTTCTAAATTGGGGTCAATCATCGAAATCCGCCATCGGATGAAGATTTTATGGCCATTCTCGTGACGCGACTCGAAACAGGAAAATCTGACGGGATTTTTACTTTTCTACTAAAAGTGAAAATGTAGCAAAGAGAATGAAGTCTTACCGTTACCCAATCCTTTGCAAATGGATTGGGGACTTGATTAGAACTTGAAGGAGTCGCCACGGAGCTGCTACTAGCTGGGGAAAATAATGTTCCACCCGGAAGACGGTTTACACCGAAAGATACAGTTTCAGTATCGGTCTCTTGTGTTGCGACGCTAACGAACTTCTGATTAGGCGGAGTTGGCTGCACAAAAGAGTCATGAATAAGATTTCAAGATTATCACAAGTCAAGCTTATGCGAGTACTCCAAAGTACAAGGCCCTGCTTGGATTCCATGGTCGTGGATAAGGCTTCTATAAAGAGGCGGCTGGTCCATCAACTCTATGCTCACCCCGGAACACTCACGGTTCCATGCTGCGCAGGGGACTTAATGTTGATGGTGGTTTTTGGCGACGAGGTCACAGGAGTAATTTCGCATCAATTTCTGGCGTCCTGGGATAGCTCGAGATAAGGTATGAGTTTATTTTTACAGTAGGGATAAGATATTTGGTTTGCCGTTAGCCATAGTTTAATATCTCGCGACCCTAGCCTAGTAGCATGGTCCATATCCCTAGCCTACGTATTAAAATACCTATGCATGCACATTAGCCTAGCTCATGCTCGAGCCAAAACCCTAGGTGCTTCACACCACTCCATGGCATACTATGGGATGTGCACGGCATTGGCCATGCCTAAACTTTGGCCATGCCTAAACATTAGCCATACTTAAACATTGTCTGCGCCTAGACTTTGGATAGGCACGGCATTGGCCATGCTCAAACATTGGCCACGTCTAAACTTTGGCCAAGCCTAAGCTTTGGATAGGCATGGCATTGGCCATGTCCAAACATTGGCCACGCCTAAACTTTGGCCATGATTGAACTTTGGATAGGCACAACATTGGCCATGCCCAAACATTGGCCATGCCTAAACATTGGCCATGCCTAAAACCTTGGATGTGCACGGCGTTGGTCATGCTCAAATATTGGCCACGCCTAAACTTTGGCCAAGCCTAGATTTTGGATAGGCACGGCATTGGCCATGTCCAAACATTGGCCACGCCTAAACTTTGGCCATGCTCAAACATTGGCCACGCCTAAACTTTGGCCATGCTTGAACTTTGGATAGGCACGGCATTGGCCATGCCCAAACATTGGCCACGCCTAAGCTTTGGCCATGCCCAATCTTTGGATGCCCACGGCATTCCCCTTGCCTCTTCTTTGGGTGCCCACGCATCCTCCCTTGGCCTGTTTTTGGACGCCCATGGCTGTCCCCTTCTTTAGTTTTGGGGTGTCCATACTTATGGCTCGCCTTAATCTTTGGATGCCCATGGCATCACCCTTGCTCAACTACTTGGGGGCCCTTGCGCCACCCCTCGCCTTAGTTTTGGATGCCCATGCATCCACTCCTTGCTTTAATATTGGATGCCCACGCATCCTTACCTTTGTCCACGGCCATGCCCTAGGTCATTCCTTGGAGCCCCATGATTACGCCTTGGCCAAACTCTTGGAGGTCCAAGATTATGCCTTGGCCAAATACTGGAGGCCTCATAATCATGCTTAGCCTAATTTATGGGGGCCTTATAGTTGGCTCTCGCCTAATTCGTGGGGGTCTTATTGTTTTCCCTCACTTGTACTTATGGAGGTCCATGATCATTATCTTCCCCTCACGGCTATCCTTGCCTCCTTTGAGCTAGAGTTCATCTTTTTCTAGCCTCCCCCCTATTTATGGGTCCCACTGATCCAAATCCTAGAGGATTATGGATTTTATTAAGTCCATAATACTCTAGTTTCCTAATCAAATTCGGAAATCTGGCAGTTCAGCTCACGTATTTCCTCATGGCGTGATTTTTACAGCCCAATCCGTGAAGAATTAGGAGGCGCTTCCTTCACGAAATATTTTCCTCTGCGAATTTCCTATAACATACTAAAAATTCAGATTTTTATCTAATATAGGCTGGCCTGGGCGATTTTATCAATGGACAACATGCAAACTGTCCAGAAATCCGAAAATAACATAAATGTTGTGGCTCATCCTTTACGCCTTATGCCTAACTTCTCAATAAGATTATTATACCATGCAACATGACTTATTATAATTACTAGTCGGTAACCCGTGTTACGCACCGGGTAGGGTGATTGTTCCTGTTATAGCGTGGCGGGGCTGCGCCCCGCCCCGGCCGTTCAGATTAATCATCTAACGTCTACAATGATGCGAGAATGCACCTGGTAAGATAGTAATTGTTGATTGAGAGTGACCCGTTTAGATCTGCTAGAACATGTCTTAATTGAAACGAATCAAACCTAATCTAAAGCAAACAAACGAATATCATAAGACATGAATAACATACAACAATTGCAACATACAACTGAAGCAATGATTACTATGTATACAATAGATAATTGTTAATTTGGTGTAACACGCCTTCTTCACATCACACCATAATTTAGAATTGATGCAAAATAGTTTATTATCCGACATTGTTAAATTTTAATCCACATACATTATAAATCTCCAATTAATTTAGTAATCCAAAATCAATGAATCCCGGTCTATCTTGTTATGTAATTGAACATGATTTATTAATTACGGTATCTTGCATTATTTTTGTGTGGATTAATATGAATAAACGCATTTGGTAAGATCCTAATTGTTGATTATGAGTGGCGGGGCTGCGCCCCGCCCCGGCCCTTCAGATTCGATGGAACATTTCATAATTGAAACGAAGCGAACCTGCTCTAAAACAAACAGACGAATATCTTAAGACATGAATAACATACAACTATTGCAACATACAACTGAAGCAATGATTATTATCTATCAAATAGATAATTGTTAATTTGGTGTAACATGCCTTCGTCACACCACATCATAATTTAAAATTGCTGCAAAATAGTTTATTAGCAGACATTGTTAATTTTTAATCCAGATGCATTATAAATCTCTAATTAATTTAGTAATCTTAAATCAATGCCTCCTAGTCTATCTTGTTATGCAATTGAACATAATTTATTAGTTACGGTATCCTGTATTATTTTTTCTGTGGATTAATATGAACGCACCAGGTAAGATCCTAATTGTTGACTGGGAGTGGCGGGGCTTCGCCCCGCCCCGGCTGCTCAGATCCGATGGAACATTTCTTAATTGAAAAACGAAGCTAACATACTCTTTAAAAAAATAGGCTGATATCCTACGACATGAATTATATAGTTAATTATCAATTGCAACTTACAACTGAAGCAACAATTACTATCTATCTAATAAATGTTTTAATTGATTATTTTTTGACTTGATCCCAATTAGAAACCAAAATACGACATTTTTTGGTTTTGGTTACAGTCGATTCAAAGTAAAGTTCTACAGTCGTTTAAGTCCTTCAGGCATAAATGTTTCCAACTCTTTAGACACTTCACTTACAATCCTGCATTGTAATGTCATCACAAACAGAAATTGATATAAAACTTCATCCAATACAGAAAAGGGGATTTCAGAAGTACCCCACTTTATCATAAATTCAGTATGAATTCTGCCGGGCTAAAAAGCAGGTGGTGAAGCACTCATTTCAAACTTATACAACAATGATTCTAAGTGCATGGAATTTTAGTACGCAGGAGTGGCAACATTATGGCTAAGTTGAGTACGCAACACATTTGAATTACTGGATGTTCTCTAGGTCTAAGCATGAGTTAGAATGAACCAGCAGATGCCTGACATGAAACATAAGCACCCGCTTTAAAACAAAAATAAGCCATTCTCCCTGCCACCCAATTCCCTCCACACACACCAAACCATCTAAAAAAATGGGAAAGTGAACTACAAAAAAACATAACATTCTTTCATATCGAAATGAAAATCAGCAACCTAACCCTGTTTTAAATGCCTACAAAAAAAAAAAAAAATCAAGAACCAAAGGAATATCAATCAACCAATCTATTTAGCACACTATTACTAAAATTATTTACTTCACTTACCTTTTAGTTTAGCTCTGTAACTGAACAATCTAGTGTCTTTCTCCAAATTTTCATTATAAAGTCTAATTCCGAACAACTGAATGAAAGCCACTACTTAAAACATTATAGAAATCGAAACTCATAATGATAAAAATTTAGTATTCAAAACACGACTCAACAAAACTCAATAAAAAAGAGAATTTGAACTACTTTACTTTAAAAAAAATTGTGTGAATACAAATTTCACGATCATGCATATAAAGTGAATTTGAAAAACAGAGATCCAAGCCTTCCATCAAGTTTGTC
>JAJJMA010259428.1:80701-98629 GCA_023529015.1 Papaver nudicaule | reverse complement strand
AAGTCATGAACAAGAGTGTTTGGAAGAAAATCAAGAATCAAAGAAGGGAAAGGAAGTGAACTCGACTCCAAATGATCAGGTAGCTCTCTAATTTGAAACCCATTAGCTTGTAATGGTTGATTGACGTATGAAAAATCAAAGTTTGCATGCTTTGAATGTTGCAGTTAGAATATTCGGTAGATCCAGACCATTAGTGGAGCCACCGAATATCCAACTACCATCCGTACATGCACAATAAAGTAACCATTCGGTAGCTCGAAATCACTTATAAGCTACCGAATGTATACTCGGTAGACTACTAAGCTACCGAATGTATACTCGGTGGCTCAAATGGTTACCGATTCATATTGGTTTTTGGTACAGACTATTGGCCAAACCTCATCTATATTCGGTGGCTTAATTAGCTACCGAGTAATTCTTTCCTGTACTACTCGGCAGTTTGTCTTTTTCATCGAGCTACCGATTGTTGTTAGTTTTCCAATTTAGTTGACTAAAGTTTTCAATCTTCTTTGTAGGTTGTACCCTTTGGGGACCTTCCCGAGGATGATGTTGTTGAATATGATTCATATTTGCGACCCGATACCTCCTCACACTATCTAACTGACTTGGTATGCCTCCTACACTTGTATTTATCTATGATTTTATCCCTTTTGGGTTGGTTTTCTAATTGTTGTGACTTTCTCGTCTAGACATGGAAAGAGAGGAAAGATGCAAAGGCTTGGCTTGAGGTGCGTGCAAGAGAGAACATGTGCGTAGTAACCACGGGTCGAAATTCAAAGTGGAATAGGTTTGAAATGATTTGTGAGTGCGGTAGGAAGGATGAGAGTCATGATGCAAAGGGTTTTAAGCGTATAAAGAAGACCGACAGGATCTACGATACTCATTCAAAGAAGACCGATTGTCCGTTCAAGCTTGTTTATAATCTAGGCAAAGATGAATTGTGGAGAATGAAAGTAATGAATGGTTATCACAACCATGATCCTCCGGAAAGTCTTGTTGGGCACGTTGCTTATGCTAAGTTGACTCCACCTCAAATGGATATTGTAAGGGCGATGATGGGCACAAGTACCGGGAATCAAATCCTCACTATGATAAGGGAGCAAGACCCCAACAACTTGTCTACTTTGAATACAGTTAAAGCCGCGCAAGCCATGTTTAGAAAGATTGATTGGGATGGTCGATTGATTATGTCTCAATCGGCTTGGTTATGCGAGCAACACAACTACACAATGAGAAGACAAACCATTAACGGGGAAGTGAAACGTATTTTTTTGGCTCATCCGGATATGATTAAACTTGCAAGATGCTTCCACCAATTTTTGTTGATTGACTGCACTTACAAGACCAATAAATACAACATGCCGTTGATCAATATTGCTTGCCACACATCGGACAAACAAAGTTTCACCGTGGCTTGGGGTTTGATGGATAGGGAGATCGAACCAAGTTATGTTTGGATGTTGAACAAGGTGAAGAGTCTTTACAATCCGGGTGAAATTCCAAACGTTTTCGTTACGGACAACGAACAAGCCTTGATGAATGCCATCCAAGAAGTATTTCCTGGTTCCCACAATATTCTTTGCACTTGGCACATCCAGTGTAACATCAGAGCGCGTTGCAGAAAGCATATTCAACCGAAAAGGCGTCCAAAAGGTGCAGACATTGAATTAGAGGAACGGGAACGTCTTAGTAAACTCACCGATGCACAACGAGAGGAAGAGGACAAAAAGTTTGAGGAGGCGTTTAAGGATGGTCACCGATTATTTTTGCTATTTCAAAAAGAATGGGATAAGATTGTTTGGTCTATGACCGAGGCGGAGTATGAGCTGAACCTGGAGGCTTGGATATATGAGTGGAGTCAGAACCCAAAACACAAGTTGGCAGTAGAGTATTGCCAAAAACAGTGGTTGCCGCTAAAGGAGATGTTTGTCCGTGCATGGACATATGATTATAAAAACTATAAGAACGAGGCAACAAGTGTGGCGGAGGGTCAACATGGGAGACTGAAAAGGATTCTTCAAGGAGGTCAAAATGGGGTTGTGTCGCTCCAACATGGTATTCACGAGTTCACCAAGCGTGATTTGACTAGAATAAAGGCAAAAATGGAGTGGAGTAGGCAAAGATAATTTAGAAAATACAAAGGTCATCCACTTCTTCGTGGTTTAACTTCTAGAGTGTCGCAATGGGCCATAAAGCACATGATGAGAGACTTTAAGTGGTATATGGAGCACGGTGTGCCGGATGATAATTGCAATTGTAAGACGATGTCGGGGATCGGACTACCTTGTCCGCATAAGCTTGGTAAGTACGTACACAGAATTGATATGAGAGACATTGATCCGTTTTGGAAGCAACTATCTTTCACTCCAAATCCCTCAAAAAACCCCCAAGTTGCTTTTATGGAAACGCCGTTGTGTCGTCGGATCGCTACAATGTACGACGAGAACGATTTTTCTCAAAAGCAGAACCTCCACGACGACTTGGAGGTGGCAATGCACCCCTTCTTAAATTTAGATGAAGAACCAATGAAGCAAAAGCCACCAGGAAGACCGCCAACCCTTAAACCAAGAAAACTAGAAAGACTGGAGTTGAAGGATATGAAGATTTCGGCCACAAAGCAGCAGAATTCTTCTGAGTGTGATCCTTCTCTTCATGAGCACACTGAAGCTGACTTTGCACCGGATCCGGTTCCAAAAAAAAGGGGACGACCCATTATTGACAAGGGAGAATGTTCAAGGCAAGTGAAACCAAAGTCGTCGACAAGGGAGAGTGTTGGTGATGTGTTGGTAACAACTACGGTACGTCCTCCCATTCTCTCTCAACATTATTTAGAAGAACTTCCGGAATGTGTACGGAAATTTGTTTTAGCAATCGATGATGTTCCACGTGATGGAAATTGTGGTTTTCACGTCGTTGTGGAGCAACTTGGAATACGCCAACAAGTTTTTGTCGACAACCTCACTCCAGTGGGATATACACGGAAGAAGATGGGAGAGCAACTCCTCAAGGACAAGGAATTCTATATTGGAATGAATTTGGAAGGTAATCGTAGGGATAAATTGAAACAATTCAACGATGATCTTGCCCGTATTAATGGCCGAAAGAATATGAAGACGGTTGTTCCCAAGTATTGGATGCGTATGCCATGGTGTGGATATCTAATTGCTGACTCATTCGATTGCGTTGTCCATTATTTTTCGATTGGGATAGGTCATTGTTCGACTTTTGTACCTACAAGATCGGTTTGTACGGAGGAAAACGTCGGTAGAAGAGTCGTCATAGCGTTTATAGGCCCCGACCATTTCATTGGCTTGAGGTTAAAAGAAGATTGTCCCCTACCTCCCATGGCAGGGTATTCAACCCATTTTCCAGACAACCACTGTAGTGCTTGGATTGAGAAGTATGCGTCCAACATAGAAGATTGGAAGGTTCAACATCCCCTTCCGAGCGGCACGACTGATGTGGAATAAGGTATGTATCTTAGTGTGGATGAATTTTGGGCCTTTTATTGACAATATATCTTGATTAGAGCAAGCTTTTTGGGTTAAATGAAACTTGTACTTGGAACATATTATGGTAAATGCACTTGTTTGGATTTCTGTTCTTATATTCGGTAGCTCCATAATGCTAATTATATACCAGTCGGTAGCTCATACGTATTCTGTCAGTATAAACAAATTTAAGGAAAGCATACTCGGTAGACAATGAAATCTACCGATTGTACACTCGGCAGATCATTGGGTTACCGATTAGTATTGATTTTTGGTACAGGATATTGGTACAGATATTCGGTAAGTATAATTTAACTACCGAGTACATATTCGGTAGCTCTTTTACTAACCCGATTTACCGAATGGTGCATCACCCAAAGGGAAATACAACCTTATTTCACTACAATTCATCGGAAGTTTCATCTTCTCAATCCCTACTTCTAACCAGACCTTCTAACCTCAGAACTCAGTACTCGGAGATATGTCGGAGCATATGTTTGTCATTAAACAGAACTAGTAAGTGGCGTGTGGATCATTGACTAATAGCCAATCGGTGATGAATTTCGTTGAGTGCTTTAGCAGCATCTTCAGAATCCATCCATGCCGAAATCTGCGAGCCCCGTTCCGCTGCCTCCATAGCGTCTTGAAAGCTAATTTCTGAAATTGTAAAAAACAAAACTTTAGTGTGAAAATACACCATGATTGGATCAAGATGGAAAACGAGAAGATAATACTCACATCTTCTTCCGAAGTGTATTCGTCTTGAAATGGAGAACCTATCAGTTGACATATTATACAATGCTCTCTCATACGGCCTTTGATGTAGTCAAATCTATTTGCTAGTTTCTCCCACGTGCGTTCTTTGGTATTCCCGGTGATGTGTTGATAATGAACCCCTACACCCTTCCAAAACGAGACGTAACCAGCATTTGGATGCTTATTGTAAAAAATGATGAACGCAGCTACCAACGACCCATCCTCCTCGTCATCCCATTTTGCAATGTTTGTCATTGGTGGATTTTCCATTTCATATAAGTGGTTTGAGCTTACAAAGTTGGGTTATTGGTGTGGCTATTGTTGGGAAGAAGGTTTTTCTTTTATAGAGATATCCCCAAACGACACTATTTTTGGGTTAAAGTGCCTAAAAATTTCAAAAAAATTTGAATCTTTATATTCGGTAGATCATTTTCCTACCGAGTGTGCCTTAAAATTTAAATCTTTATATTCGGTAGAGTATCCCCCAAATCGAGCTACCGAGTACTGTAGCCGTTCTGAAAATGTGTACTTTTTTTTCAAAATATATATCCGTTGGGCATTCAACCCAAGCCACCGAGTAGTTGCTATAAATTCAATCTTCCCCAAACCCATTTCCTTTAAAAAAAAAAAATTTGAAAGCCATCCTATCTTGCCTTCTTCCACAATGGCAAGTTCATCTTCAAATAACAAAAGGGTCATTCGATCACCACAACAAATACTTTCTTTGTTACGGAAACCGAAGGAACCTAGCTCAACACCTCCTCCAGCTTGGATGTGTTTTCTCGCCTGAGTTTGACCTCTAGTGAATATCCACCTCTTCCCATAACCTTCAGTCGATTTCCATTTATCATCTTTAGTTGCTCGCTTGATTTCCGGGAAATGTTCGTAACCCCAAACCTAGGTATATTACACAAAATGTTAGAAGTTGCAAGCGAAATACAAAATTGGGAATCGAGGTTTATGGTGATAGAATTACCTGAAGTATAGCAACATTTCCTCCAATTTGAGCAGTATTTTGCCTCGAGGCAGTCCTCATCTCCTTCAGAAGGAATGCAAGGCATGCAGTTCCCCAAGCGTAGGTCTTGACCTTGTCAAGATGCTCCAGCAACTGTAAATAGTTGATATCGACCCTACTACCTGTCTTGTTGGGGAAGATGACACACCCAAGGAGATAGAGCAAGTACGCCGTAGCCGTATGCCTGCAAGTTTCTTTAGATATCTCCGACCCCTCTTGTTCCCTCGCTGCAGTTCCGCTAAACTGCTCCCTTAGTGATTTAAGGTCGAGCTGTCTATTCTTGTATGAGGCACACTTTTTCCACTCCTCCACATACTTATCCGGGCTCCAACCAAGGCAGTCCAAAACGAGACGGTTGAGCTCTTTCCAATCAACACAAGGGTCGTAGCCGTCTGCAACCGCCTTGCCCTCAGGCGAGAGTTTAGTGATAACATGTGCATCTTCTGGAGTGATTGCCATTTCTCCACATGGCATATGCAAAGTGTCGGTCTCGCCATAAAAACGCTCGAGGAGGGCTGATATGAAGACCCTATCATGGTCTATCATGGAGTTGTCAACAGCTGGCAACAACCCCGAGGCCTCCACATGCGCAAGAGCTCCGGAACAAAGATCTTCCTTGGGCCACAACTTCATCTTCCCCGCCGAAGATACAGGTTTCAGAATTCTAATTGCATCCACATGATCCTAGGATAACAACATAAACATGACTATATGTATGCAACAATAGGTAACCAAATAACTAAAAAAAAACAAAATGGTTGAACCTCTTACCTCGGCACAATAGATTGATTGCGCCCAAGAGCATTTGTAACCAAAAAGCAATTCACCACCATCGTTAGGGGTTCCAGGAGGTTTTTCGTCATCGTGACCTGCGATCATTTTGAATTTCAAGTGGTCCTTACTTTTATCCTTACTTTTCTTATTAACATTATCTTCTTCTTGATCAACAGGTTCTTCTTCTTCTTCTTGTTCAATCTGAGTTGTAGGTGCAGGAGCAGCCCTAGCTTGTTTTCTACTAGCTCCACCTCTACCTGCACCACCTCCACTAGAAACACCTCTAATAGAGTTACCTTCAGCACCTGAAGTCCCTGTACTTGGAACACCCATATCTTGACTCCATCTCTCTGCATCAGCAGCCCTAGAATCCTTTTTAGCAGCCTTAGCAGCAGCCTTAGCAGCAGCAGCCTCCTGTTCTTTTTGTTTGCGGTGTTTAGCGGTCAATTTCTGACCCCCTTTAGTTCGTACTGGTAGACTTCCCGGAGATTGGATATTTAGATTGTATTGTTCAGGCCTGTCGAATCGTCGCTTTGTTCTAATTTCCTTGGCCCTAATGTATACCAAAGTACAAAACAAAGAAAAGAAAAACTTGGCTATCAGGTTCTAAAACAAAGTACAAGTGTCTAGCAACACTCGGTAGTACATGTAACTACCGAGTAGTGTAAAATGGAAGGCACAAAACACTTACTCGGCAACCAAAAAAGAAACCGAGTAAGGAGAATTGACCCACGGTAGCTTAGTATAGCTGCCGAGTACGCATACTCGGTAGCTCGATAAATAAATGAGTTACCGAGTGGTGTTAAACCCTTCGGCAGCACAAACATACTCGGCAACCAAAATAACTACCGAGTAAGAAAAATTGTTACTCGGCAGGAAAACTTTGCTACCGATTATACCTTAAAAATTTTACAGAAAAAAATGATATGAAAAATCATACTCGGTAAGTCTAATTAGCTGCCGAGTAGTGTATAATCCATAAGTACTCGGTAAGCAAAAGAGCCACCGACTCTGTAAATTTTCATACTCGGTAGCTCTATAAGCTACCGAGTTAGGATGTTCATACATAAACCCTAGTTTTTCAGGGCGAAAAATGAAAACCCTAATTGCTAAATTCATACATAAAGCTTGAGAATTACCTCACTGAAACCATTGGTGGAACCAATTCTGGTGGAACCACTTCTTTCAATACAGCGTTCTCTCTATCATCTCCTTCGAACCAATCGTGAATTTCTGGGTCGGAGTCGTCTTCTTCGCCTGCAAATTCTCGTTGAATTGAAGGGGTAGTAGAAGAAGAAGATGTTGGACTAGCAGGAGGAGTGGGTTCTTTCTCCTTTCCTTTATTCTTTTTCGGAGCCATTATATCTACGATGAATCGTTATCGAATCGACGCTTAACGACGAATAATCGACGATGAAATCAAATAATTGAGAAGCCACCGAATAGAATTGGGAATATGGGTTGAGAATGGTGGTAAAAGAGAAGATAGGGGCGGAATTGGGTGGTGATAGAGGATGAGAATGGTGGTTGTGGAAGAAAAGGGGAAGGGGAAGGGAAGAGGAGAAGGGAAGGAGGAGTTACAAATTTTCATTCGGCAGGTAGGTTTAGGGTATAAGAATTAGGAAAAGGGTATTGCAGACATTTTACGTATAAGGGAAAGGGTATAACTGGTTTTTCGCCCACCCATTTAGCCATCCCTTAACGCGTCAAGCTGGATGGCCGAATAGGGCAAATCTGCCGTGATTCAAACGCGTCTGCCGTGATGACGTGAGGCAAAATATACATGCCAAATTCCCACATCTAAATTCATTTTGGACCATGGAAAAGTTTAGGTCAAAGGTGGCATACTCTTTTCTCCAGTAAAGGAACGGTAGTCGCTTTATTCGTAAGCATCATTTTGGTATGCTACCTGAGATAACCGGTCTAGATTAACTCTTAAATCAATATCGATTATCGACATGATCCCTCGTTAGCTTCTGTTTGCCGCATAATCAGTACCATCGTATTACACTACATCTACAAATAAAACCACAATCTAAACCGTTAACAATCACTTTCCATTTTTTTAATCTGGATAAAAGTTAAGAGATCAGTCAGTTGTATCCTAAATCTAAACTACCGTATATATACTAGATCACCGTATCTTCGTTGTTCCCCAATCTAGGGTTTCACACAAAACTTTCAACACGCTTTCCCCCCTTCTTCTTCTTCTTCTTCCTCCTTCCCTCTGCAACTAAACCCTAAATTAATTTATGCTCCCAATCTCTTCTGAAAACCCTAAACGGAACTTTGGTATTATCCAATGCAAGCATCAAAGGGTTCAGAAATTGTTCCTGTTCGGTCATGCGCAGAGGAAGTATCAGAAGTTGTAACAAAGGGGACTGCTTTAGATGTTGAAAGTGCAGAAGATGTAACAGATAAAACATGGGAGTTATCGTTGTTAGATTCACCTTCGAAGAGTTCTGTTGAGGGTTTATTTATCTATAAGAATGTTTTTAATTTAATCCCCAAGTCAATTCGAGGCTTTGTAGGTTTGAAGACATTGAAATTTTTCGGGAATGAAATAAATTTGTTTCCTTTAGAAACTGGGGAATTAGTTGGTTTAGAATGTCTGCAAGTGAAGATTTCATCACCTAAGTTATCAGGTTTGCCGTTACAGAAATTGAAAGCTTTGAAGGAACTTGAGCTGTGTAAAATTCCTGCCAGGCCTTCATCCATTCCGTTATTGAGTGAGATTGCAAATCTTACGGGCTTGACGAAGCTTGCAGTTTGTCATTTCAATATCAGGTACTATTTTTCTTTATTCTGGTGATTTGGGTGTCTTTGAAATTTGTTTTGATTGTAGTAGGCCATAAAAATGTTAACTTGTGAAGGTCTTTTCGTGTAATAAAAGTGTTACTTAGTTTGATTTTTTCGGTGATGAAATTTCTAAAGCCAACTAGGCATTACTCTCTGGAATGTCGCGATTTCAACTGAGGGAGTACTGGATAGAGGCTTAAGAATTTACGGAAATTCACATTTAAACAATAAGAAAACCTCTACCTTTACTACAAGATTAGATTTTCGTAGAGCAATGAAATACTGTTGGTTGTTTTGATCAATCAGAGACATTCGTTTAGATTCACTGCAACTGTAGGATTTAATGCAACCACCTTGCAGTAGTTCGGTAGACTTTTTAACCTCATCCCTGGAATACTTTGCTGCTGCCTTTTGTAGTATCTGAAGAAATTGGAGGACTTAGTTATGGTGTCTAGTTTTATAGTTTACTTATTTGTTATTATGGTTGTTAACATTTGCGCTAGATCGTGTGTTGGATATATAGTTGTTTTGCCGAGGCATCTGACCAGTGGTTAGACTTAGATCTTTTTGAAGTGTAAAGTTGTATTCAAAAACATGTAACATGTTGTATTGTGCAATGCAGTTAGCTCATTTATTCGTAAAAATAAAATTTTGATTAATTCATTTGCTAGCCATTGTGTGTTTAACCAGGCTAGCTTTTGTATTTGATTAGAGCTTAGTTCAGCACTAGTATTCTTGTATGTCATAATCGATTTAATAAATAACCATTCTTATGTCTAATCAGAACTTTGAAAAATGTAGTTATTTTTTGAATTGACTTTCGAAGTTGTACGTTGGAGGTGTAGTAGGCATGCAGCTGTTCGAGCATTGTATTTTGATGGTTATACACTTATATGAACTAATACTAAATTCTGCGATTGTTTTTCTTCTTCAGATACCTTCCTGCGGAGATCAGTTGTCTTACTAATCTGGAGGATCTAGATCTTTCGTTCAATAAGCTAAAGCATTTGCCTATTGAGATTACTTTTCTAAGTTCCCTGCAAACATTGAAGGTTGCAAACAACAAATTGGAAGAACTACCTTTGGATATCTCCCGTTTGCAGAGGTTGGAGACTTTGGACGTCTCAAATAATAAGCTGACATCATTGGGATCTTTGAATCTTTACTCCATGCAAAACCTCCGTACATTGAGCCTCCAGGTATTGAATAAAGCTTATCAACTAAATTATGGAATGCATTTGTTAACTTTTAAAATTTTTCAAGATGTCAGGTTAATTTGTGGTTGCTGTAGGGATTTTTTCTTCCAGTTTCTTCCCTAGCTTTCATTATTTCAAGTGCGTTATTATTTATCCCTCAATTTCTAATTTTTTTTGAAGCTAAATGTGATGGGTTATTTTGCATTGAACTGTAAGTTAATTTGTACGTCTTCTGCACCTTCATGTTAAAATGTTCTGAATCTGACATGTTTCCTGTTGTTCAGTACAATAAGCTTCGCAATTGTTGTCAAATTCCTTCATGGATATGCTGCAATTTGGAAGGAAATGGCAAAGACATGAGCAACGATGAATTCATCAGCGATTTGATTGAAGTTGATGACGAGGCTACTCAGGAGGTTGAGGGAAGGCATTTGTATAATGGTGAGAGACACTAACTTTTTATTACGATGTAGATTGTTATCTCCTGGTCTATGTAATGATGTGCATGGTTTCGGATCTGATTTCTAATAAGTGAACTTATCTCAGGTCCCCATTGTGTTTCTGGTGTGTCATCCGAGGTTTTGTCAAAAAATAGATCTTCTGCTGTAAGGAGAAGAGGAAAAGGGTGGAAACGGCGTGATTATCTGCAGCAAAAAGCTCGTGAAGAACGTCTGAACAGCATTAGAAAGGGGAGAAATGACGATCACCAGATGAAAGTGGACGTGAAATGCAAAGATTGTAAGCTACCTGCTGTTGCATCGGAGTCCATGTCTGAATCAAGTTCTATTGTAGAGAGTGAGTCTGGCAGCGCAAAAGATATTGCTAGAACTGTTGAACGGGTACATGTTGGCGAGGATGATAATTTTAATTTAAAATGTAAGAAATGCAAGCCACCTGTTGATGCATCTGAGTCTTTAAGCGATTCAAGTTCCATTGTAGACAATCCACCTGACTTGGTGAAAGGTCTTGATGACATTGGTGAAGATTATCACCGGCTTTCGGTTATTCAAGATGAGGATGATAATATCATTGTCGACTCTACTGGTAGTAATAAAGAGTCTGATTGTGACCATAACGGGGAGCCGAAAGAAGTGTCTGGTAGTAACTTTAGTAAGACAGGTGGGGAGGAAGAATTAACGGAGGCTGACAACATCATTGTTGATTCTATTGGTAGTAATAAAGATTGCGACTGTGACCATAACAGTGGGCCGAAAGAAGTGTCTGCTAGTAACTTTAGTAAGGCAGGTGGGGAGGATGAAAATTCAGCTCCAGAGGTTCCTAACAAAAGTGCATTTTCAAAAAGGCATTCTGATGGGTTTCCTGATAATCCCAAACCGAGCAAAACACGTAGGCCTTTTGATGAATGCTTGAACTTATCATTCAAATACAGCACCGAGTCATATTGTAGCACAAAAGATCGTCTACCGGATGGATTCTATGATGCAGGACGTGATCGTCCTTTTAGGTCATTACAAAATTACGAGCATCATGTTTGTCTCGGCTCACGTGAAGTAATTCTTGTTGATAGGTTAGTTTTTATATGCTGTGCACTCTTTGTTGGAAGTTTCGAATTATTATTTTTGCTATGAATTATGACTTTTTGTTGTACTAAGATTCTGGATCTATTTTACCTTCCAGAAATAGGGACGAGGAGTTGGATGTGATTGCGAAGTCTGCTAATGCTTTACTGTCTTCATTGAAGCAGCCAGATGGCACTGTTGATAACTTGCAGAGAGCATCACTTCTCGCTTTATTGGTTTCAGACTGGTTTGGAGGCATTGATAGAAGTAATCTTGTAACAATGACACGGAGATCTGCTTCTGGTGTAAACTTTATCCAAAAGCCGTTTGTTTGCACTTGCCCAACTGGAAATAGTGAGAACGCCGAAGCCTCTTCTAAACGGAGTACGCGTTTTGCAGAAAATTTTAACTTCACCGATCTTTGTGAGAAATCTCTACAAACTATTAAGCAAGCACGCAATTCAAGTGTTGTCCCGATCGGGGCTTTGCGTTGGGGTGTGTGTAGACACAGAGCAGTGCTGATGAAGGTAATTTTTCGCAGTTATGTTTGAGTTCAAGTTATTTTTGGACTCTATCAACTCTGAACTAATGTTTATCACTCATATCGTACATCTCTCCTTACCCTTTTTGCAATTTTGACTAACATTGTGATTGATATTCTAAACTTTCAGTATTTATGTGATCGAGTGGATCCACCCATTCCTTGCGAGCTTGTGCGGGGATATCTTGACTTTATGCCACATGCCTGGAACACCGTTCTTGTTAGCAGGGATGACTCGTGGGTGCGGATGGTTGTGGATGCATGTTGTCCAGTAGATATAAGAGAAGAAACTGATCCAGAATTCTTTTGCAGGTTTGTTTTTTTTTCCACTGGTCTCTTTACGTTTTTCATTATTATATAATCCTATTCAAGCTTCAGTTCTGGAGATCAGATATTCTTCTATCTGTGTGTTGGTTTGAACATCATTTACTTCCAACAATTAGCATAGCACAATATGCATTTTTCTTGAATTTTATGTTATCTATCTTAGACTAGTTGTTGGCGCTTGACTACTTTTGTATTATCCATGTGGTTGGTCTAGTGGTGATACATTGTACACATTATTCTTGTCATAGGTATGTTTATAGCAATGTTCTACTGTGATGGTGCTTAGGTATTTAGAGCTCTTTCTTGATTCAAAAATAAATAAATTAGGTATTTAAATTTTGTATCGATTTGACGCATTCCCTCCCTTACAAGATGACACATGGGCAATTACTAATTACCAGAAATGCAAATAGTATCTAGATGGTTGTTGAAAAAACCAATAAATTATATTCTGGTGTTCATTAACTTACCTTTGTACTCCTTTGTATTTTGATTTGCATCTGTCGCTGAATGTGGTATCATGTCTTAGATGTGTCTTCACAAGCAGTTAGTTACATTTTATGACGGCTTTCGTGTGGTAGTCTGAGACTTGTCTGACATAAAAACTTGTTGTTTTAGGTATATTCCCCTGCGCAGGATTGATTTTTCTCTGACGAGTGAAGATGATGCAAGCTCAGACTCTTCCCCTTCAATATCATTCTCCAATGAAGTCAAACAAGTTGCATTGAGTTCTCTTGTCCGCTGCAAGTTAGGATCTGTTCAAGCTGTGGCAAAGGTGTGATTTGTTTCTCTGTCATAATTTGAACCATCAGTCGTTATTGCATTACATTCTTGCACTCATTCTATTGCACGTGTTCAATTTAGAAGGTCAACTAATGTCATGTTTATAGCTTTTTCTCGTATTGCTTGATACAATCTGTTTTATTGTGGTATCCGTAACTCTTCAGCACTGGTAGTAGTGCAGATCCTAGTGTCGAGTTAGTCAAATGTGCTGACTGAGATATTGGGTTGTTACAGGTTCGGAGTTTAGATACATGTGGGGCCACAGTTGATGAAATAAAAAGCTTCGAGTATAATTGTTTAGGCGAAGTAAGAATGTTAGGTGCTTTGAAGAAACACCCATGTATCGTGGACATTTATGGGCATCAAATCTGGTCCGAGTGGGTTCAATTAGCAGATGGAAATGAGAAGCAACGGTTATTGAAGTCTGCAATTGTGATGGAATACTTTGAAGGTGGTTCTCTGAAGGTAAATATGCATAACTTGCTTTTTATGGTTTTCTGCAGATTTTTGTTCGCACATTTGCACTCAATCTTTTATTTTTGCGCATTACAGAGTTACTTAGAGAAGCTTTCAAAAAGTGGTGAAAGTCGTGTTGCGGTGGAGTGGACACTATCTATTGCTAGGGATGTTGCTTGTGCATTGGCTGAGCTGCACGCGAAGCACATCATTCATCGGGACATAAAAAGTGAAAACATTTTGATTGATGTGGATAGATCGGCAGCTGATGGGAGCACGCCCCTTGTTAAACTCTGTGACTTCGATAGAGCAGTTCCTTTACGGTCATCGTTGCACACATGTTGCATCGCGCATGTGGGAATACCTCCTCCTGATATTTGTGTTGGGACACCTCGTTGGATGGCTCCAGAGGTGCTACGGGCAATGCACATAAGGAATGCGTACGGGCTGGTAAGTGTCTGATTATATGCGATAAATTTTTCATCTTTGTATGTTCAAAAATACTGTTGGTTATCATTCTCGAAAAGGCTTCTTGGTGGATCCTGAATTCCAGTTCCTTGAATTTGAAACTCTTGTTGGTGACTCTGTGAGGATCTTCTCATTTCTTTTCTGGGTTCATGCTTTTTGTTTTGCAGGAAGTTGATATATGGTCATATGGGTGTTTGCTCTTGGAATTGCTTACTCTGAAGATTCCTTATGCAGGTTTATCAGATTCAACAGTCCATGATCTACTTCAGGTGGGTGTCAAATTTCGTTCTTCCTCGGTTGTTTTCCGTTGGCCCATTTGCGGATGTTAAATTATTAATAAGAAACCTGCAATTTTAAATATCGAATTTTAATTGTGTTGTAACTGCAACTTGAGTTTGTGAAAACTAAGAAAATTAATGGTTGTGTTTGATTGATCCAGATGGGCCGTCGGCCACAGCTTACAGAGGAATTGGAAGGTTTGTCATCATCGGATGAGCTTGAGATGGAGAAATCGTCACTGGGAATTAAGGCTGAAGGAGGAATAAAAGCTGAAGAAGACACTTTGAAATTCCTCGTTAACTTATTTCATATGTGTACTCGGCGAAACCCTGAAAAGCGTCCAACAGCTAGTCGCATCTACCAAATGTTGCAAGCTCAAACTGCATCTTTTGTCAGATCCGAGAAGTAAAAAGGAAAAGGCGATGGCAGTAACCAGAATCACGAGTGACACATGCAAACCTCGTCATGTTTAACGTCACCCTCGTGTGGAACTCACCTGCTCTGGTACCTTTGGCAGCAGAACCAGAACCAGAACCAGAACCAGTACCAGACCCAGTACCCAGACCTAGCATCTCAACTGAACTACACCCACAGCGTCACCTGCTCTAGGTTCCCATTCATCTCCAGGCCGAACCCCAGAACATCCCAATGTTGCACCGTCCTTTGCTTAACTTAGGATGACAGTTTGCGTAAATGTAAATCTATTACCAACTGTCTTGTTCTCCTAGTCTCCTTCTCTTTATTTATTCACTCAAATTTTTGTAGCTTTTGAATTCTAGGGTCTCCTAGTGTGTATTTGTTACGCCCCATATTAGTCAAAGTCACAAGTAAGGTTTGTTTTTCATAGTCTTTCCAATGTATTTGTAAACTGTATCAGTCTTTATAGGGAGATGTTTTTTTATCTAGGAAGAGTTCAAGGGGGTGTCTCAATGTACTAGTTATACATGCCAGGTTAATCATCTGATGACGATATAAAGATTTTATGGGAATTTTCGTGCTAGTCATTGCTGTAATATTGTACTAGTTAATAAGAAATGAACAAGCATCGTCTCAAGTCTGGAATATTGTCTGGGAAGAACAAAGATTATCTCCTTGGTGGTGTGATTATAACTTTATTCTCACAGGAAGATAAAGCTGTTTTTAAGAATTTTGAAGTCGTAACCTTCCAAAAAAAAATATATATCGAGCATGCACATGACAACCCACAGAAGGATAACCTTTTTTTGGTAAGCAAAACAGAAACAGAGAGTTAAGGTTGAAGCTTAAAGATCCCAGACCAGAGAGCAGGTCTATGTCTAGAGTCCTGTTGGGGCTAGTATGTAGAGGACACCCTAGGATGAACCCCACCACCCCATTCCCTGAGGGGACTTTCACACCTTTTTACAGATTGGAGTATATAACTTAACGAGGAATCCCTCCTATGGAGGTTACCCATGATTAAAAGAAAAGAAAAACATTAGAAAATTTTTTCATTCGACGCAGTGATTCCTAAATACTAAACAAATTGACTTCAAAAATGGGTTTCTGGGAGATGAGCGAGCGGAATTAAAAACAATACATCAACGTTTTGCTAGACTCTCTGCCTGCACAACATAACCTACTAGAGACTTATATGCCACTTGCTGATATATATCGCGGTGATTCACGGGTGAATGGCTGGTTAGGTCACCGTATGCGAGCAATTCACATTCTATCGTTCTATCATTCTTTGATGATTTGATATCATACAGGGGTAGAAGGAATTAATGCATCAAAGGCAAGAAGAAGAGGGTCCCCACTGTTCTCTGACTCTTACTCTCCCCAGTCTCAACTCTTCATCAATATATATACATATAATACACACAGTTGGACCACTCTACTATCAAACACCACCACGCTCCTAGCTAGCTAGTACAACCAGATCACTAGCACTGCCAGTGCCAGATCTCTCTTTCTCTTTCTCTCTCTGTAACTGAAACTAGTAGTACTCCTTACAATCCATTTTCATAAGAGTATGTCATCGTGACTAAACTTCTTTCCCCTGTTACATTTTCATTAAAACATATATATACTGTATTAAAAAATTTTTGCCCCCACTTGTTAGCTAGAAATAATAACAAGAAGGTAATTTCAAAAGAAACTAAACTAAACAAGCCTGCGTCATTGGAGCCGACTGAAAAGTTTTGGGGCAGATTTTTTTAGCTACCGAATATAAATTTATGAAGCTACCGAGGAGTGTAAATAAAAACATTAACACTACTCGGTAGCTTTCTCCGTACCGAATATAAATCTGCCCCAAAACTTTTCCGTACGCCCCAATGACGTGAGGTAAACAAGCCACAAGTGCCAATTCTCCCAAGTTTTTTTTTCTTTCTGTTGCTGTGGACATTTTAGGTGCCAGTTTCCATCAACATTTAGATCATATGCAAACACAAATGTATGTCTAGTTTGATCAAGTATTTTACTTAAATTATGGGTTGATTCTTCTTTTTCAACTCATTTTTCAAGTCATTCACTAACCTTAATCTATTCCTAATGACAATGTGAAGGTTGTAGGAGATTCCAAACATGTGGAGCAATAATGCTTTTTTTTTTTGATACGTTGGATGCAATTTTATTAATCTTGTGGAGATATCTCCATGTTCATGTCTGACAAAATACTACTGGAAATAAAATCAGGAGGCCGATGTAGCCATTCTGAAGACACCTTAAACCTCCTACTATAGTTAGCTAGCTCATGGGCTGGCTTATTACAATCTCTAATGAGATGTGGAGCAATAATGCAAGGCGAACCTAATGTTGGAATATTTTCAACACCAAAACATAGGGGGTCCTTGGAATATTTGCAAGGCGAACCTAAGGTCAGGTCGTGGGGGTCCAGGGGAGACCGCCCCTGGTGGGGGTCTAAGGGGGCAACGCCCCCTGGAAGAATTTTTGAAATTAGGTTTCTGGATGACAGTTAAAAACCTTTCGAGAATCTTCGATTTCCAACAGACACCATTGACGGTTGTTGATGAAAGGACGCCTCCATTCGTGAAGAGAAACCTGTTGATGAAAAGGTACCAATTCATCAACAGACGTGAATACCTCTATAAATAGTCTCCCATGATTTCACTCCAAACACATCAAAACATTCTTTCTTCTACAAGCATCATCAGAATTTCTTATCTTCTCCCCTGTGTGTTCCTGGTTGAATCAGGGTCGTACAAGCTTTGATTTCAACAAGTTGTGAGGCTTCAAGTTCCTGAAGGCAATATTCACAAGACCTGTTGTACTTGCCAATTATTGGAAGGGTCGAATAATTGTCTAAAAGAATCTGCATAAGAGCCTTGAAGTTTTCGATTACAACGATTCTTTTTCACCCTAGTTTGCTCCAATTTTCCAACACCTAATGTTACATTTTTCATTTTTCCACTACGGGCCTCTCCCCCAACTTATACAAATAGACTTTTTATTTGTAGAAAGAAAATCATATGTAGGAGTATATACTAGAGCATCATTTTTAGGAATGTTTGGTTGAACCCATATCCCCCTCCTTCCGTTG
>JAJJMA010259428.1:49377-75701 GCA_023529015.1 Papaver nudicaule | reverse complement strand
ATAATGGATGATTTAACAAAATCCTAAATTTTGATTTTAGGTGGTGGAAAAAATAAGGGAAGTAACCTAATTGCAAAACAAGAAAATCAAATTGTGGTGGTGGTGGCGGTGGTGACCGCGGCGGCGCAGGTAATGGTGGTGGTGGCGTGGCGGTGCTCAAACTCAATGAAGAAGACGAAGAGAGGAAGAGAAGAAGAAGAAATGGACAGTTCGTGGGTTAATCCTTGGTGTTGGAGGTGAGATTAGAGCAAAAGGTAAAACTGTCTATTTTATAAGGGGTTTTTGGTTTTGGGTTTTGATGACCCTATTTTGTCACCCTTTGAAGTGCCAAAGAAATCTCTGCAGTGCCAAAATCACCGCATTAAAAAAAACTATCAAAACCCATTAGAGTGTTGCGTGGCCACACCTCAAACAGGGTTCTCAATTATGTTTAGTTGCATCACGAGCACATCAAAAATTGGGATTCCACATGATCATAATATTCCACATAATACTGCTATTAAGCCATTAGTCCATTACACATCAATTGGAACCTAGTTAAGTTTAACCTGTTACCTGATTAGGCAACCGTACAAAATGTGCAAATGCGAAATAATTACCGTAGCAGATTAAATTAACAATTAACTATAACTTGTTTAGCTTTTTTGTTTTATGTTTAGCTTTTTTGTTTTCTAGACCTGAATTATCACCGAGAACTGGTCGGTCAAATTTGGACGACCAAGTAGGAAGATTGTCCGTCAGAACTTAACGACCACTGATAATCGTATGATTGTCTATAAAACTAAAAGCAAACGATCTGTTGAAGAATAAGAAGAAGAAAAAATAAAGTTTCATGTATACGAGTTTTGTAGGAGAGGAGAAGAGATGAAGGTGATGGAGAAGAATGAACTTTGGTTAGGGTTTTTAATTTATTTTTGGTTATTAGGTTAGGATGGATCTAATTATGGATGTAAATAAAAGTCAAACTTAATGATAGGTGGTATTTAGGAGTTTTAGAATTTTTTAGAGGTAGTAATTAGCAAACTAAGGTGGGATTTTAAGGGGGTGGGAAATAGTGGGAGTGTGGGTGGTAAATAGGGACGACCAAAGTAGCAAACTCATTGGAAAGAGAAAATATGTATACAACTCCATCATATCTAGGGGCACTGATCAACATAACCTTACATGATAGAAAACAAGCCTCAGACTACACTTTCCAGTTTAGGACTAAGTCACTCAGCATTATGAATTTAAACCATTTCGGTTCCCAGCCCCAAGTAAACAATGAGCTTTTCATTTCATTTATGATTGTGAACATTTTTTCCATTCTTATGCGCCATAGTCTTCCTATTCTCTCCCCGTAACACCCAGCAAATTGCAAAGAATATGATTGACAATATATAGTTTCCTTCCCGTCTTTTAAGCTGTTTTGTATTTCCAAGCTATCAATTCTTGCACCACAAGTGCAGCTGGTACCCATTTGTGGTAAAGCCCATCCAAAAAATAACCTCAATCATGATTTGAGAATATATAATGCAGTTGATGGGTGACTTTAATGAGGTTGTCGCGCCAGAAGAGAAGCGAGGTGGAAGGCCTTTGTTCCTTCACAGGCGGTTATGTTCTTGGATTTTATCGACATATAGGGCCTTATTGATTTGGGCTTAAAGGCACACCATATAGGTGGACAAATCGACAAGAAGGTATGGATGTGATTATGGAACGTCTTGATATATGCTTATGTAATCAGTTGTGGTTGCAGGAAAACCCTCATGTTCTCGTCACACATTTACCAAGAATTGCTTCAAATCATGCCCCTTTACTTTTAGAGGAGAAAGTTATCCTCAAGCCCAGAACACGCAGGTTCCAGATTGAGCATCTGTGGTTTCTTCACCCACACATGAAGCAGGTGGTTACTGACGCCTGGAACCAACACCAGAACCCCAATCCAGGGATTAACATCATTCTCAAATCCGAGTCTACAGCTACAACATTGCAAACTTGGGATAGGGCCACCTTTGGTCATATCCCATCGCTTATCCAGGCTGCGGAAAAGGAGATACAAAAGGCACAAACTATTTGTGCCACAGCTACTGGGGATGATCTTCACTTCTGGTTGCAACGGGAAGAGGAGTTCCGCAACTCTCACACTATGTTGACCAACTGCCTAGGTGCATATTGGAGACAACGTTCGAGAGTACAATGGTTACAAGAAGGAGACTTGAACACCACTTTTTTTCATACGAAGGCCACAATTTATAGAAGCTACAACTACATTCGTATGATGCTCTCTGACACAGGCGGTTGGTTCACGGACCCTGAGGATATTGCTAATACTTTGGTCACCCATTTCCAAACTCAATATCTAGCTCCTCAGGCTATTGTTCTTCAGAATCTTCTTCAGTGTGTTTCCAACAGGATTACGCCTAGACAAGCTGATGACCTATTGCTTCATGTTTCTCCTGAAGAAGTTCGTGAAGCGCTATTTTCCATTGGCTCTGACAAGGCACCAGGCCCAGATGGGTTTACCAGAAACTTTTATAAAGTTTTTTGGGACATCACAGGTACTCATATCTTTGACTTGGTTAATCATTTCTTTGTTCATAACGAACTCCATGAATCGATTAACAGTACGAATATTGCGTTGCTCCCAAAAAATGATAACCCAACACTGCCTGAACACTTTCGCCCAATTGGTTTATGCAATGTGGTATACAAGGTGATTTCTAAGATCTTGGTTAACCGCCTGCGACTCTTGTTACCATATCTTATCAGCCCATTCCAAACAACTTTTGTTCCTCAACGATCCATTCAGGAGAATATTGCTATTGCGGCTGAGTTATTTCACTATATACGGACATCTACTCTATCTTCCATACCAAAGATTGCTCTTAAGTTGGACATACGCAAAGCTTATGATTCTTTGGACTGGAGTTTTATTAAGGCCATATTGCAATATACGGGTTTTCCACGACGCTTTGTTGATTACATTATGACTTGTGTCACTTCGGTTACATACTATGTCTTAGTCAATGGATCTCCACTGGGTCATATATTGCAACAAAGGAGCTTAAGACAGGGAGACCCACTATCTCCTTACATCTTTATTTTATGTGTCGAGGTTTTGTATGCTAATCTGGCTGTTGCATAAGCTGCAGGTGACATCAAAGGCCTTCGGGTCTCCCGTAAAGCACCAGAATTTCTAAACCTTATGTATGCATATGACATTTTGATTACATGTACGGCTGATGACAATTCCTGCGCCAACCTGATCCAACTTCTCACTGACTACGGTTCAGCTGCAGGCCAGCAGATTAACAAGCACAAGTCCACGATCATCCATCACCCCAAACTTCCTTCTTCTGTTGTGCAAACTTTGGGGCTCAAGTTTGGTTTTCCAACAACTCATCTTATTCCTCTGTATTTAGTGTGAAAATGCCAAATGGTCGACAATCAGCAA
Organism: Papaver nudicaule; assembly: GCA_023529015.1. Classification (NCBI taxonomy): domain Eukaryota; kingdom Viridiplantae; phylum Streptophyta; class Magnoliopsida; order Ranunculales; family Papaveraceae; genus Papaver; species Papaver nudicaule. Next base: position 72,265 of record JAJJMA010259428.1, on the reverse strand, counting down.
CCACTTTTGCAGATTTAATCAACAGATTTGAACGGAAAACCAAAGGGTGGATGTCCAAATATCTCAATCAGGCGGGTAGGCTACAATTGATCAAGACGTCCCTCACACCGACAACTAATCACGTCATGCAGACCCAACTTCTCCCAACAACAGTGCACACAAAGATTGACAGAATCACTCGTAATTTTTTTTCTGGGGGCATGACCATCACACTAAGAAGCTGCATACTCTAGGCTGGAGTACGCTTACTCTACCAACAAGACAAGGAGGACTAAGAATCCGTAGAAGTAGAGAATATAATCAAGCTCTGCTTCTCAAAAGAGCTTGGCTGCTATCTCAACAATCAGATTCTCTATGGACGAAATTGTGCAAAGGCAAATACTTGCAACAACATCAACCGATGACTGCGTTTCCACGTCCTCCTTCCACTGCTAGTCCTCTTTGGCGTGGTTTAACGAAGGTGGCACCTCTTATCCGCCAACATGCTTTCTCTATCATTGAAGACGGACGCAATACGAGTATATCAGATAATTGGATTCCGGGGCAGACATCTCCTGAGGCACAATCTAACTCTCCAGCTCCGGCTAACTCAGTGGCCTCTCTTATCCATCCAGAATTCAACACTTGGGATACATAGTTACTATTTCAGTTATTTTGTCCACAACAAGCTCATAGTATCCTGGCTATTCACCTTCCACAACAACAACTGCCAGATCGCCTAATATGGCCATTCACTAAATCAGGGGATATACAGTAAGCACGTGATATAAAAAGCTCATTCAAACATCATCGACTCCACCTATTGCGAACGCTACTGCAATGTTTCAGCTTAGGCGTTTTATTTGGAAGTTGAGCTGCCCTAAAAAAATCAGGCTTTTCTTGTGGAAAGCTATTACATAAGGCCTACCTACCTTTGACCTTCTACACTCACGAGATGTCACACCATCAGGCATATATCCAATGTGTGGAGAATTCCGTGAGACTACTAATCATCTCTTTTATGCAGTTACGCAGTACAAGTCTGGAACCTCATATGTCACTATCTGACTACTATTGAGAGAAACCATCAGCCTTGTCCGTCTTCTATCACTGGCCTCCTCAGTCTCAGTTTGCCATCCAGACTTAAGACGTTGATGATTTACTCCACATGGCACATATGGCTGGCACGTAATGCATGTATCTATAAGAGGACTGTTATGACTTCCCAACAGCTATATCAGTTGATTGTGGAAGGAATACATTTGGGCTTCGACCCATGTCACCCCATACCTACCAGACTCTCCGCCTCAGCTTCGACCATCTACACTTAATACTCGCAGGCGACAACTGTGGATCTCTTGGACTCCTCCACAACTGGACTGGATAAAGATTAATCTTGACGGTGCTTCTAAGGGCAACCCTGAGATTGCTGGAGAAGGTGATATTGCCAGAAACTCGCATGCAAATCTCATACAAGCAATGGCGGCTCCTTTAGGTTTTGGCCCATCCTTGGTACACTACACGAAATTGCCTTTTTAGCAACGGCCCTGGGTCGTTGCAAAAAATAAAAGCAACGGCGAGTGGCCGTTGGTGGGACGCCGTATTGTTGGTGTTACAATAATTTTAGCAACGGATCTGCCGTTGGTGTAATTATAATTACGGCAACATATGCATCTGCTGCAGTAATTATTGTCAGGGATGAGCCATACCATCATACCAAGCCGCGTGGCAACCTACTGTAACGGTCTACCCGTTACGGTGGGCAGTAACTGATAAACAACTTTTAACTGTAACATTACATCCAACGGCATTTTTGGTGCAGTAACGGTTTATCCGTTTGCCAGCTGGCAGTTTTCGTAACTGTTTCGAAACAGCCTACACCGTTGCGTCTGCCTAACTGATATTCTAACTGTTAAAGTAACGGAATACACTGATGGAATCTATTTCCTAACGGTTCAGCGATTGCCACCTGTCCTTCTGCCGTAACGGATCCAACAACTTTTGGTCCCGTTAGACCACGACGTGTAACGGATAAATTTTAACGGCTTAGTCAACGTTTGTATTCGTGGAAAACGTATCTGTAACAGTTTTTAGGATTGCCACGTGTTTTTGCAACTAACAGATTTGTGTAATGTCTGTTATCGTTGGAAGAAACTGTATTATTTAAAAAAAAAAAAAATAACGCTGACAAGCGTTAAGCCCTGCGTTACAATTGCACCTGGAATACAATTCATTCCGGAATCTGGAATACAGTTCATTTGTGAACCTGCAATACAGTTCTTTCCTGAACCTGAAATACAATACAATTGATTTCTAAACCTGCAATACAATACAATTGATTTCTAAACCTGCAATACTGAATCGAAATCCTGTAATTTTCAATTCATTCCCACTGAAATACATCCATTCTCATTCAACTAACACGCATTTCATTCAAACTCTGAAAATCATACAACCGTTTATACATCCATTCACTGCACTCATCACAATCCTAAATTTATAAAATTGCACAAGGCAAAATAGATACATACATTTTTGCCTGTGTTATTACTACCCCTAGATTAAAAGGTTGTGTGTTTTGGCAGTTTGCAGTTTATGTGATGTTCTGTAATGATACCTTGGATCAGAAGAAGCTTATATACAAGACGTCGAAGTAGTCCGTCGACCTCGGATGTGAGAGTTCTGCGAAACAATGAAACAAAGCTTTGAGTTGTCTATATATAGTTGACAGAACAACCATTGTAATTAGAGTTGTCTATAATCATATGAATACTCCCTCCGGTTCTAAAAGATAGGCACGTTTGACTTTTTTTCAAAAATTAACAAACTTAATAAAACCAATATTAAGTTCCTTAACTGTTTGGAAAAAAAGTCAAATGTGTCTATCTTCTAGAAAAGGAGGGACATGTTACATTGGGTATAACAAACAGCTTCATCTCAGTTTCGGTTGTGTGGTAGGGTTGCCGAAGCCCTGGCATACACCTACGACATAATTCTCATCTTATATGGAAGAGAGAACAAGGTACAACTTGCTCAAATTTCACCACAAAACGTAACTGATAATGAGTTGTATAATAGAAAGAACTACTGCAAAGCATGTGATTTCACCAAAATTCATGTGATTCATGTTACTAACTAGTAGAATAGTAACTTATGCTAACTGCATACATGGCAAATAAAAAAGAAAGATTCACTGCAAGCATCTTCACATATAAGTGATTCTGCTGTCATTATAGGATAAGCAATTCTACTGTCAATATAGCTAAATGAGCCAGTACACAGCATCGTCATATGTGTAGGTTGATTGCGTCTAAACAAGAAGCAATCTGCTGACATACAAGAGTGAGTACACCAGCCTCTCATTGGCTAAATCTCCATCCATCACATGAAAGTTCACTACTCGCCGAATACCCATACAATTCTCTTATTATTATGTAACATGCCATACTACTCATACATCTATCAAATATAGCATGAACAAAGTTTGACCTTAACTATCTCCTACAACAGGGAGACCTAAGTGCAACATACATCTAATTCGACCAAATACTCATACATTTTGATTTTCTGAGCAGGTATAATAATAGTTCACTCACCAATGGGAAACAAACCGTCCTTGAAACACAACTACAACTCTTGTTTCATAGTTGCATACCTAGAAGTATTGGCTGGAAAGTTTGTTGCATTGAACTCCTTCATTTGCAGCAATCTTTCCAAAAAATACTCCTCTCCAAAAACTATATGGTGTTTTGGAAAAACAATAATGCATGGCAATTGAATACCTGAAAGCAAATTTGAAGAGATTACATCTGAAGGGAAGCTAACTTAAGATCTGCATGGGCAACTTTTCTCACATCTGACTTGCGATGCCATCATCCAATCAACAACAAAAGCACAGATGTATCAATGTCCTGCAATGCTATCCAAATGGGAAGTAAACTATCCTTGAAAGATGATGGAAGTAAGTAAGAATCAATACAGTCATGTCTTTCTCCTTCTGCACTGGTGTTGGTACGGCCAAAGTGAATCCTAGCAAAACAAAGATAATGGTAGCCGAATGTGCCCATCGATTCTGATAATCACGAAAAGCTTTACACTGATGTCGCTGAATGTGCACATGTAAAAACATAACAGGACAATGATACATTATAACAATTGCAATGCTTGCTGATTTATAATATATCATTGCCAAGTTGTGCTTTTTCATAAATATGGTGCCAAAAAAAGCAAACCGGGTTATCATCCCCCATTGGAACATACAAAGCCCAGACTTGCAACAGTGAATCCTCGCAAAACCCAGAAAATGTGCCTATTAATCCAAAGCATGTAGCACATAATATTATAAAGAGCTCATATGATATGCATGTAGACAAACCTGAAGTTGAAAAAGGTGTCCTGCAGCAGCACCGTGCTCAAAGAAGCCTCCTCACAAGACAAAGACAATGTAGTAAGTAAGTAAGAATCATCTCCGATTTGAATGGTGGTGAGCTCTTCCTATTACTCCAACGCATGTAGCACTAATATAAATAAAGAGATCAGATGATATGTAAACAAACCTTAGTGTCCTGCAGCAGCCCGGTGCTCAAACAACCTCCTCGCAAGACAAAGACAATGTAGTAAGTAAAAATCAACCAAGAGAAACTAAAAAAAAATTAGCTTATTCGTAGTTTACTCACCAATGTAAATTAGAGAGGTAGGAGTATTGGCTGGAAAGTTTGTTGCATTGAACTCCTTCATTTGCAGCAATCTTTCCAAAAAATACCCCTCCTCTCCAAAAACTACATGGTGTTTTGGAAAAACAATAATACATCCCATCAAGTACTCAATGGCAGTGAGATGGTCCAATTACACCAAGATAAACTAATGATAATAACACAAACTAATGTATTCGTGCTTACACCAAGAAATGACTGATTAACAACATATTAACACATCTCAACATTTACCCATAAAAAAGGTTGAACAGATGTCAACTTATGCTAATGTTAAAACCCTAACTTTGGTTGTAACCTATGGAAAGAGATAACAACCAAAATAAATCTAATCTAAACTAGAAATCTACTTAGATTACCAGAGATATGAGCGAGATAAGATAGTAGAGAGATATGGGATACATGAAAGAGGAAAGAGTTTCCCATCTCCGTCTGCCATTACAGAAAAGTTAGATCTGAAATGGTTTTGATTTTTGTAGAAGGGGGAAAACATATTTGATAGGGAAACCAAAATTTCAGGAAGAGAGAGATGATTTTCGAGGGGGGAAAAGAAGACTCAGAGTGGAGATTTGAGAGGGAAACGAAATTTGAGATTTAACTTTGAGCTCCAACTTTCGGATAAGAGAGGAGAGTTCAATAATAGATGAGAGATTTGCTTTTCACTTCGATTAATGAGCCGAAAACACGGAAAAAATATCTGGTCAACTATGTCAAGTCAATTTAAATTTGTGGTCAACGGCATAAGTGGGTGGGTTTTAAGCCATGGGACAACAATCTAAAGATCATGACATTTTTTGCTAGTTGAACATAATTACCATGAATCTAAGCCTGCAGGATCACTGATCCTATCCATTTATGAAAAATTCAAGAAGAATCCTTGTAGAACCTTAAAAGAACCCACTTTGGGCAAGATTGAGTTACAATCTTCCTCTGAACTCCAAACCACTCACTAAAATAGTAATGTTTCTCAGACGGTTTTGTTGTTTCCATTGAAAAAAGTGACGTATGAGACGGTTTTGTTGTTTCCGTCGAAAATAGTGATATTTCTGAGACGGTTTTGTTTTTTCCGTTGAAAATAGTGTTGTATATGACAATCTTCCTCTGAACTCCGAACCACTCTCTAATTTGCCATACTTCATTCCCAGGCACTTCCAGAGTAGCACTGATGTTATCCAAAAATGGCAAATTCAAGGTGGAGTTAATGTAGAACCATAAAAGAACCCATTGTGGGCAAGTGAGAGTTACAATCTTCCTCTGAACTCCATTTCAAATCCCTAATGGCAGTGGAAAATAGTAAGTTATGAGACGGTTTTGTTGTTTCCGTTGAAAAAAGGTGACTTGTGAGACGGTTTTTCTGTTTCCGTCGAAAATAGTGATATTTCTGAGACGGTTTTGTTTTTTCCGTAGAAAAATAGTGTTGTATTTGAGAATCTTCCTCTGAACTTCAAACCACTCCCTAATTTGCCATACTCTGAGCCAGGCTCTTCCAGAGTAGCACTGATCCTATCCAAAAATGGCAAATTAAAGGTGGAATCCTTGTAGAACCATAAAGGAACCCATTTTGGGCAAGTGAGAGTTACAATCTTCCTCTGAACTCCATTTCAAATCCCTAATGGCAGTGGAAAATAGTAAGTTTCCGTTGGAAAAAGTGATGTATGAGACGGTTTTTCTGTTTCCGTAGAATAGTGATGTATCTGGTTAGAATAAACAACTTTATTGGTCCAACACGTGGCCAATAAAATTGGGAATAATCGCTAGATATTTTCAGTTTTCCATCAATCTCTCCCAACTTTCTAATTTTTCCAATTGGAGGCTAGGGTTCCTGGGAGACTGGGAGCTAGGGTTCCTTCATTTCGAGGTGAATCTAGGGGTTTCTTCAGTAATTTCTAGTTTCTGATTTAGGGATTTGTTTGATATTGTTGTTTGGAGATTTGTTTGATATTTGTCTGATTTATGTTAACTAAGAACTATTTTGTTCAAATTGAAATTTGGTTGATCCTCAACTTTGTGTAGAGATAAATATAGGTACGTCGAATATGGGTTCGTTAAGACTTAAATTTATGGATGATTACATGATTTAGGTTTGAATTACTTTGTCTACTAAGATTGTTTCTATGAATTTGTTGTAGGATGGTGTTGTCACGCGTAAAAAAATGCGAAAGAAACGGAAGTTGAAGTTCCTTAAAGACCTCAAAGATGGAGAGAAGATCCAAGTGGAGACGCTGATGGGAAGACCTTGAAAAAAGGGCGCAGAACAACTGGCTAAGTATGTTCGATATCTAGCTGTAGATGGCAATGTATTGCCATTATCAGTGTTTCACTGGTCGCGTATGCCTGGACGAAAAACTGGGCAAGCAATACGAAAAATCAAAGTAATTGTGTGCCATTATTACTTAAAGAGTTGTTGTACAGTGAATTTTCTTTATCTCAAAAATTGTAATCTGCCTTTTTATGTCAGCAAATATTCAGCTTTTCGGAGGACGTTGATGTTGATAAACTACTTAGTAAGAAACCGAATGAAACATGGATGGATCACAAGTCCAAGATGAAAAAGAAAGGATTCGACAAGGAAAAAACTCTGGAAGAAAATCTTGCAAACTGACCTAAGCAAGTTTTCAAGAGTCAATGGAAAGCATTGGTTGAACTGTGGAGCCAGGAGGACAACCAAGTAAGTTGCTCCATTGGTTTTTCTTAGTTTTGATTTTTGAATTACTAGAGACCCTGTGTGTGCCTACTTCCACTCTATTATATTCTCATGGGAATGTGTTTTGTTCGTTTCTTTGTCACAGGTTAAAGCTGCTAAGAATGTACAGAACATATTGAAACAAAAAGTTAAGCACACCTGTGGCCGTAAGCCACACATAGAAAAAGCAAGAGAGGTAAAGCATATGCCCAGCACTAAGATTATTTATGATGATTTGTTATATAGCTTGTATTTACAATATTGTCTACTCAAATTTGGTTTTTACAGTTGCAAGATAAACTAGGAAGATTCCCTGAGCGGCTTGAAATATTCGAGGAGACCCATCTAAAGAAACAAAAAACATCGGATGGATCAGAAGTTCGAGTTATGGAACCCGTGGCAGCTGAACTACACGTATACTTTTATGACTGTATACTTTCTTTTCTGCATTTAAATTTGAAAAGTGGTTATCAAAGTTGATGCTTACATCAATTTTGAACATGAACTATGTATAGGGTCGAATGGTGGAATACCAAAACCTGGCTAGCCAACCTGAAAGTGGAGTAGTTATCTCTGGGCCTAATGATTCAGTTGCAGCTGTGATGGGAGCTGATAAAAAGGGTCGTGTTCGATGTCTTGGAAACTTTGTCAAGCCAAAAGAATTCTGGGGTGGTCAGCCTGAACCCAGTTGGGCTGCAAAGTTAAAAACCGAGAACGAGAACCTTAGACGTGAGCTTGCAGAGAAGGATAAACGGATTCGAGATCTCGAGTTTCTAGTTGATCATCCTTCAATGAAATGTTTGGGGGTACGTATACATGATAGTTTTCTTTCTTAGTGAATGGGTAAAAATGAATACTTTTGGTAATTTTCAACTTATTCACTGAATATTGGCTCTTCTGTGATTGGCTTGTAGGGAATTGTTCAACTTATCCAGACTCATTACTCGAACAGCAGAACACTTGTGGTATTGTCTCCTTTTTTAGTAAATTGTGTTCATTTACTGTGTTCTGTTTTTTGTTTGTCATTTTTATCACCTAGTTATTTGCATAAGTTCGATTGGTTATATTGGCTGTAGCTTTAATATTTGATGATATCCAGATTGTTATGTGAATCTGAGTTAGAAATGTGAAAACAGAACTTGTCAATAATATATTCAATTTTCCATATTTGCAGTTTGACTGGGTGGTGCGGGCTGGAGAACATGAGAGGTCAAATGAAACTGAAGCACCAAATGACACTGAAGCACCAAATGACTCTGAAGTACCAGCAGACAAGGATCAAGTGACTTCTGACAATCAAGAATGATTTAACTTTTGGTGTAATTACATGGCAGTCTTGTTTATGTAATATTAATGCACAAGTTCTAAAGGATTTGACAATTTTTGGGTTTTTTAAATGTACCGGATGTTGAACAAAGTAGGAATGTTTAATCTAATTTCTGTTCAATTCTGTGATCAGTATTCAACTGTACTGAACTTGCATTGATAAATCTTACATCCCAAAATAAACCAAAAACCACAATTGTACAGACTTATAACTTGCATTGATAAATCTTACATCCCAAAAAACATATGAACTTAAACAAGGAACTAAAAACATGACTATGTCAGAAACTTAAATTGAAACATTCAATCAGAAACAAGGTCAATCATCTCAATGTCAGCATTTGCAGCAGCAGCAGCAACACCAACATTTGCATCAGCAACAATATTAGCAGCAGCAACACCAGCATTTGCACCAGCAGAAACAATATTAGAAGCACCCCTCTCCATTGTTGGAACATTTTAATTTTTTTAACACCAGAAAATAAAACTGACCTTATGGGCTGTCACTGACCTATGACCAATGTTTGGGCATAGGAAAACGCATAAAAAGAAGAATGTCTTAAAAGCTATTTAATTTTTATTATCTAGAGGAATGTGAAAATAAACTACTCCTGCAAAAGTAAGTAATTAAGCCTTATTAGGCAGTTGAGACGCATTTACTGCTGGGTTAGGGGTAAACCAAAGGTTTGAGGATACAAAATCCTCAGTAAAAACATTTTTTTTGTAATCCATTTTTATTTCCAAATCTAATCCCCAGAGAGAATTTTTCTAATCTTCTAGTGAATCAAAATGAGTAGTCCAGTTACCAATCCCTGGCTTAATCCAGAGTATCTCAATAACCCATGCAAAGCCATCATCAGAAAGACAAAAATCAAGATCAAGGATGAATTGTACAAGCAAGATATTGAGGTGAATGGCGTCCCTTTTCTTCTACTAGAACCATCAGGCCACGATGGTGGGATGAGAAGCAGTTGTATGACAACATTGAACAAATACACGTTCCTAGTCATCCTTCTGATCAAGTGCCAGAGTGGGTGGGTGGAGGGGTCAGTGTAGAGGAAATGGCTAGAGCAGAGGAAGCACCAGTACCAGTACCAGAACCAGAACCAGAGGTGATTCATTTGGATTCTGAGGGAGAGGAATAAGAGGAAACCTTGCTTGATATCCCCATTCCTCCATCCCCACATCTAACTTGGTTTTCTTACTACAGCAAGTTCGATGAGAATATTAGGGCTAGTGGTGAGGAGCACTTCTATGACAATTTTGAAATAGAAGTTCAGAGGATCCCGGTTCCAAGGTCCTTCTTTTGATGGTGTTGGCAGTGGTGAACCAAGGTGCATGGATGATGGTGTTGGAGGTTTGAATATTTTGTTTTTTATTTTTTTGAATCCATAACAGTCCTTGAGTTCTTGGATAAGATATTTTCTTTTCTTTTTTCTTGGGTTGTCAACTTATATACTCTTGGTGGTGTGGGATTTTAGATTTATTATGGATATGGTGATGTTAATATTATGTTGATTTTTGGTTTAATTTGTTTTTTTCTGTGGGATTGGGATGTTTATCTGTTGATGCTGCAGTTGTTATGTTTGAGACCCAAAGCATGATTTTCTTTGTAGTCATATTTGAGTTTTGATTAATTCATATCAATCATGATTTTGCAGTAGATTATGGTTCCCTGAGTGTTGTGAATAGCTAGGTATGGTGTGAGTAGTTTTGTTGGGTAGAGGTTTGTTTAGGTTTAAATTATCTGGTTTCATTTTATTTTTTTTCTGTGGGATTGGGATGTTATTGATGTGTCTAGGTATTCTAGTGGTGGTGTGGGTATAAAGAAGTTGAAGTTTTAGAACAGGGCATTATATGCGAAATAGATTGGGAGGTATATGAATGAAATATATGCTTTGGAAGGATTCTTGGTTGAACGGTCAAGAACTAAGAGTTGTTTCCTTTAGTCTATATAGCATTAGTAGATTGCAGGACAGGGAAGTGGAGAATGTAGCTCAATTACTGACTATGATCTCTGACATAAATTTCAATGCAGGCTAAGGAAATTTTGTTGTAGTTTCTTTGATTGTTATTGATGTGTCTAGGTATTCTAGTGGTGGTGTGGGTATAAAGAAGTTGAAGTTTTAGAACAAGGCATTGCAGGCCAAATAGATTGGGAGGTATAGGAATGAAATATATGCTTTGGAAGGATGCTTGGTTGAACAGTCAAGAACTTAGAGTTGTTTCCCTTAGTCTATATATCATTAGTAGATTGCAGGACAGGGAAGTGGAGAATGTAGCTCAGTCACTGACTATGATCTCTGACATAAATTTCGATGCAGGCCAAGGAAATAAACAATTTTCAGTTTCAGAGTGTTATTATAAGTCTATGGAGGCTGTAATGTTTTTGCTTGTTTATCTTTGGATTTGCTTATGAATAACTAGTAGGCTGTAATGTTTTAGATTTTCTGTATGATTTCTTTGGTGCCCTATAATATGTCCTAGACAAAGTTCATCAACCTAATGTGTAAACTTTTCAGTGTAACATTATCAAACCAGAGTACAACATATGAATTAACCACACCTACAATCACATGGAAATACAGACTACCATGAACTTAAAACACATCTACATTTCTAATGACAATCAACAAACACAAAAATCAGACAAATCAACAAAAATCCTACAACAGGAAACATATCTGAGAGATTCAGACCTTCAATACTCATAACCAGAAATTTAATCATTGACACTCAATGGTTTCGACTATAGATGTTGTAAATTTCCAATTCAAAGGGATACAAGTGAAATACCTTAACCAATAGAGCATCGTCAGATCCAAAATTTGAAATCAGTTTCAATCCTTCTATAAGAAATCGACTAAACTCAATTCAGTTTCCAAATCGATATTTCATAGAAGATTAGATTGATTCAATGATGTTGATGAAGTTCCCGCACGCTAAATCTCACTGTGCTCGACGAATTTGGCGGTCAAAATCGACGTCGGCAGGGAAAGAAACTGCTGATAGAAAAGAATCCGGTGGAGAAAAAGAAACCAACGAGAGAAATGAGTGGATGTGGCAGCTTAAGTTGTTGGTGTTGGACATACAGCTGAGCTAATTCAGAAATAATAAATGGTTTGATAATTTCAGTTGATTTTCTTTTATTTTCTTTTGGGTTTTCTTATTTTCGGATCTGTGGTATTAAGTTAATCCGTTGAAATAAAAATCTGGTTCTGTTACGATGCTGGGATTGAAATTTCATCATCCCAAAAGTGGGGCGGGGAAAAGAAAAGTCGAGGCTAACTTAGGAAGTGCACCCAAATATTGAGGGTAGGCGGGTAATTGCACCAACAAAAACACGGAGCACTGTAACAGATCGCATTTTGAGTAACCATTGAAGACGTTACGAGCTTCCCAACAGCGTATGCGCGTTGCTGAAATGCAAACCGTGACTAATGCTGCTGTTGGTAAAAACTGGATTTCGTGTAGTGGTAGCTGAATCTTGGAGCTTCCTCTTGGATGCAAGAATGGCAGTACGCAACTGATGGCCTCCTGTATGGTTTGAAGCTGATTCCAAAACGCTCATACATATTTTGCACAATGACACTCGTCAGGCACCGTGGTATCTTTGGGGAATTCTACATGAAATGCTGCACTTACTACAACAAATCCCTCGACTCAAGCTATCCCATGTTTACAGAGAAGGCAACATAGTTGCTGATGAATTAGCTAATGAGGCGGTCCGTAGACATTTACAACATCCTTTAATGTTATCTACTTGTATTTGGGATTTGGTTACTCCACCATTCCTACATCAAATCCTCCTTGATGACAGAAATGGAAGATCAATCCTGCGCACTGTAAGGTCTGCTCCTATCTAATAATATGTTTTGGACTTGCCCTTCAAAACAAAAAAAAAAACAGTAATAAATGATCTATAGTTTCCATTTTTTTTTTTTTTTTTTGGAAAAATCAAATTCATTGTTGCACGGTAACATAATACAAAGATTTGGTTGGAAGCCTAGCTTCCAGCCGGGCACCAACACCTTTCTGAATGAAAAACCCTATTTTAGATGACATAATAGTAGAGAAGGCTTAGTGCATCATTGTGCTTGCTCTAAGGAGAAGGGGAAACATATAAGAAAGAATGTTGATTAACTTTTCATAGTATCTCACTAAAAGTACAACTCGAGAAAAATTGAGTACTGCTAGGTCACTGACACACATATGTGCAATTCACACGATTACAAGAATCAATAGCTAATTAAACTGAATTAACGACTAATTGACAAATTGGATTGAGGTAAATAAAAACTCCAGATTCAGTCCGTTAAATAACTTAGAAGAAGATCTGGACAAATTTCAATTCATAATATCTCATCTGATGATGGAGTTCATTTGACTAATAGCTTGAGGTCGATGGATAGAAAAGAAAAAGAGGATGAAATGGTTCAAAATCTAAATGATATTAAACAAGGGGACAAAGATGGAGATGCAGTGGTGAACAAGACGGTGGAATCATTAGTGAAACTGGCCTGTAGCTAAGGTACCATTAGTCAGAAGTATCAAATTACACTGAGGACAAAATGAGATCCTTGGTGAGACAGTATAAAGGGAGATTTGATGTGGTTAAAGAAACTCAAAATGAAGAAGGGAGTAAGGATCAAGTTTCACAACAAGGAGGAAAAAGCAATAACGTGTATGAAAATGTAGCAAGAGAAGATGTAGATGATGTTGAAGAAGAGTAAGACCTTTCTGCCAGTCTAAGTAGCGGTGCTGAATCATCTCCCTCTGTGTCTTTAAAAGATGGAGAGCAAACACCAGCTGTGGATAATATGCAAACGACTACGAGGATGGAGAAAAAGGTGAATGTGTTGGAGTAGGGAGACATAGTTTCAAACGGACTTTCAAATCCTCTGCTGGTATGTAAAGGGATTATATGAGTTTGATAGAATTATGGCATTAAAGAACCTCATTGCTGCTCAAAAGTGCGCCATTTGTATTTTCCAGGAAACGAAGATGATGCGAATACAAGATTGGTTGATTAATTAGTTGGTACGATGACAACTACTAATGGAATTATATACCTTCAATTGGGAGCAGTGGTGGACTTTTATCTATATGGGATGGAAGTAGGTTCATAAAGGAGGACGAGAGACTAGGAATGAACAACATAACTATTATTCTTGCAGTAAGAATACTGGTTTTAAATGGGAAATAACCAACGTCTACAACCCTTGCGAGTATAATGCGAGAGCTCTTTTCTGGGACGATTTAGAAGAGATTCAGCATTAGTGCAGTGACCCTCTTTGTGTTGCCGGAGACATGAACGCGGACAGTAATGCAAGCGAAAGAAATATGGGAGATGGTGATAGTAGAAAAAATGGGTTTATGAATAACTTAATAATGTAACAGGAGCTCATAGATCAACCATTAATTGGTGGATCATACACTTGGTCTAATAACCATTCTGATCCTACTTTATGTACGTTGGATAGGTTTCTCTTCAGTATAGACTTTGAAGAAATGTTTCCCAATGCTTTGCAAATAGCCTTAACTAAAATAGAGCCTGATCATAATCCGTTGGTGGCGATTACAAAACCTTCGGTTGCAAGCAAACTGTATTTCAAGTTGGAGATGAACTGGACGGAGCATAAGAACTTTGTAAGTCAAGTTCAGATATGGTGGAATGCTATGCAGTATGAAAGTAGCAGCAATACTAAATATTTCTTAAAGCTACAAAATCTTAAACACTTTGTGAAAGCATGGAGCAGGAAGGAGTATGATTCTGTACGAAGAGAAAAGAAGTTGCTAACGGAGAAAATAAGGGAACTGAATTTGTTGGAAGAAAGTTGAGCTTTGTCTGATGTACAAAAACAAGTACGACTGGACAGTAAAGCTAAACTTAGGTCTATTGATTTTATGGAGGCATATACTAGCCAAACAAAATGAGTTCTAATGGGAGATTCAAATACAAGATATTTTCATCGTATCGCAAGTGCAAAGAATAAGAAAAATACGATTGCCAAGCTGCAAGTAGGAGAGAAAGACTGTTTTGATAATAATGTCATTAAAAAAGAGTTGGGAAACTATTTCATCAACCTATTTACTGATAATGGTAGTACCATATCCACAATGGATTATCTACACTTTCCTCAAATAAATGATCAAGAGAGAAATTTGATTGAGAGAGAGTTTACTGAAGAAGAGGTGTGGAATGTGGTGCGGAAGCTAGGCAACTGCAAGTCACCAGGTCCGGACGGGTTCACATCTGAGTTTTACAAGAAGTATTGGCCAATCATCAAACAAGACTTCATGAATATGTTAAATGATTTCCATAGATATGGGTATATTGATTGGAGAATTAACACTTCATTCATAACTCTCATTCCAAAGAAGGAAGACACTTGCACTCCAAGGGACTTCAGGCCATTAAGTTTAATCAACAGTGCTTATAAAATTCTCTCCAAAGTACCTGCGGAAAGACTCAAAACAATCATGCATTCTCTTATATCTGAATACCAAGGAGCTTTCACTCATGAAAAACAAATCTTTGATGGCATTTTGATAGCCAATGAGTGGTGGACAATAGGCTGAAAGAGAAGAAACCAGGTATTTTATGCACGACATGGAAAAAGCTTTTGATAATGTCAATTGGCAATCTCTTTTTTGCATTCTTTCTAAACATGACTTTGACAATAAGTGGATCTCATGGATGAGATGGTGCGTAACTGATTCACATGTTTCAGTTTTGGTGAATGATGCTTCAACTGAGAAATTTAAACCATCAAAGGGTTTAAGACAAGGAGATTCTTTGTTTCCTTACCTATTTTTGCTGGTTGTAGAAATTCTCTCAAAACTCATGAACGATGCTGTGGAAAGGGTTCAACTTAATGGTTTCAAGGTGGCTAAAGAAGGAACTATGATTTCTCATCTGCAGTTTGCGGATGATACTCTCATCTTCATAGATGCTAAGGTGTAGGAGGTGCAAAGGTTGTTGATCATTCTTTCAGTTTTTGAGACTTTGACAGGTATGCAACTAAATCTTGACAAGAGTACCATGATCAGCGTGGGAGATGATGAAGTCATTGGTATTATGGCTAAAGAGTTAGGGTGTAAAACTGAAACTCTGCCAATAAAGTACCTTGGATTGCCTGTAGGTGCTGACTCAAGAAACACCTTTGTGTGGGATTCAGTTTTGGAGAGAATGCAAAGAAAATTGGCATCTTAAAAGAAGAAGTTCATAAACAAGGCAGGCAGGTTGGTACTCATAAAGCATTGTCGTTCTAGCCTCCCAGTTTACCGGGAATTTCATTTTCCCAGGAAAGTCGAGAAGAAGATGATAAAGTTAATGAAGAATTTTTTGTGGGGAGCTGTTGATAGAAATAAGAAAATGGCTTGGGTTGCTTAATCAAAAATCTGGGTACCAAAGAAGTATGGAGGGCTGGGTGTTAGAAGTTTGAGGCTTACTAACAAATCATTGCTAGCAAAATGGATGTTGAGGTATACTAGGTGCAAGACTGCACTGTGGAGAAGAATAATCAAACAAAAATTTAAAGTGCATGAGGATCTTCTAATACCAACAAACGATGGTTCAGCTCAATGCAAGAGCTTATGGAAGAATGCGCTCAAAGTTACTCCGGCTGTACAAAAACATTCAGATTATGTGATAAAGAATGGCAAAGGAGTGAACTTCTGGCACGACAAGTAGATTTGTTCTATGCGTTTAAATGAGCTTTTCCCTGTTGCTTATAAAGCTTTCAAGCACAAAAACGCAGCAGTACATAATGGCAGGTGGAGTTGTGTATTCAAGAAGAGATTGAACACTAAGGGCAATTCTTATGGGGTGGGGGCAAACCCAGAATTTTCCCTTTTTGCACCCACTATGGGATGTATAAACTATCAAAATGGCCTGGCAAACCAACATTCTTATTGGTTTGGCGAGTGAGACACAACTGGCACCGCTCGGCACGAGTTATACCGAGTGGCACAAGTTGTACTGCCATGTATGAGTTGTACCGCCAGGTATATGTTGAACTGTTCAAAACATTTCAAATTCAAATTTTATTATTGTTTAATTCAAAACAGTTCAAATTCAAATAGAAGCGGGTAAGTTAAACACTTAATAATAGTTACTGGCCGACATTTGAATGATTAGTGGTTTTAAATTGTTTCAAATGAATAAACTAATATATTTCAAATGTTAGTTTTGGAATTTTTCTCAGATGTGAATAGTGAGCGGCATAACTTGGGTAGTCCACGACATAACTTATGCCAGGTGGCGCGAATTATGTCTCTAGGGAATTTTTACCATAGTGGCAAACACGGTTTGCCCGTCCACCTAGCCCTGCAAACACAAAAAATCTGACTAATCCATACTGTGGTGCCAACTCTACAACAAGGTGAAGATAGTGTGGTGATAATGGATAACTTCACTACAAAGAGTTGTTATGAGCTTCTAGCAGGCATTTATGAAGACTGCAACTATGCTAGCTATGTATGGATAAAAGGAATCCGCCGAAGGTGAGCTTCATTACCTGGGTTCTGTTTCAAAACACTCTCCCTACAAGACAAATGTTACGATAAAGAGTGTCAAGTTTTCTGATACGGAAAAGTCTATGATGTTGTTATGTTCACTACCACAATCGTATGGGACCTTTGTTGATTACTTGCTGAATGGGAAAACTGAAGGTGACAATAAATTAGTTTTCGATGATGTGGTTTCTGCTTTACAAGCAAAAGCTTCAAGGAAACAAGTATGTGATGATGAACATCAAGCTAAAGGTTTGTTTGTTGAGAGAGAAGAATGGTAATAAGAAATATAAGTCTAAGAACCAGTCAAAGAAGAATGGCAGTGATGGGTGTTTTCATTGTCATAAGCCTGATCACTTTAAGATTGATTGTCCTACGCTAAAGGCAATGGATGATAAGTATAAGAAATCAGAGTCTATTAATTAAGGTTGTTGCTTCAGTGGCGGAAGGAAGTGATAGTTTTTATGAGCCAATGTGTGGCTTTGATCAGGAGGTGCTAGCTGTTACATCAAAGAGTTATCTCAATGATGGTTGGATGCTTGATTCTGGAGCTTCATATCACATGTGTTCCACAAGGGAATGTTTCACTACTTACAGAGAGGTGAATGGTAGTACTGTTATGATGGGTAATTCAAATACCTGCAGAACTGTTGGAGTTGGTACTATCCAAAGTTCTTTCGAATGGTGTTACTACTACAATTGCAGAGGCTATACATGTGCCTGATTTAAGAAGGAATTTGAATCCGTTGGGTGTACTTGAATCTCTTGGATACAAGTATGTTGCTGAGTATGGTTCCTGAAGGCCATGATGGCAGTTTGAAGATGACTGGTGCAAGATCTATATTTCCTTCAAGGAGATATAATTTCTGGTGGAGCTATGTTTTCTGAATCAGTAGATGAGAAACAATCGAAGTCAACACGGTAATGTCATATACGACTTGGGCATATGAGTGAGAAAGGCATGTTGGTGTTGAGTAGTAAAGGCTTGCTAGGCAGTGGGAAGATTTGCAAGCTTGATTTATGTGAGCATTGTATCTTTGGGAAGCAATGCATAAGTAGTTTTGGTACCTCTTGTTTTAGGTGTAAAACAATAAAGATAATCTGAGGGGTAGAGTATGAAGATTGTAATGGTATTCGAGAGGTCAAGATCGAATAAGACTCGCCTAAACCAAGAAATTGTCAAGTAAATATGACTCTTCGTATGCCATAAATATGAGAAATTGGCTTGTGGCATACAATGCACCAATTTTCTGAGTAATAGAGACATATGAATGCCTAAAATAATATAAGTCATAGCCATGAGCCACGATTTAAGAAATGTAGCACTGATTATAGAAATGATGGTAAATAAATTTTCCATAGCATAGCCATAACCAAAATTTTCATGCCTAAATTTTCTTTTATCCCTATTGTAAATAAATTCATACCTGTCCTTGAGCCATCCTTGCCGCCTCTTTAAGCCACAACTAACAATGATGGTACGAATTGATGCAAAATTACTCTTGCAACCTTCTCACCAAAAACCACCATCAACACCTCTGTACGCCACACAAAGGTATGTTAGATTACATCCATTCGGATGTCTCAGGTCCTTCTCGTACAGTTTCTAAGGGAGGGAACAGGTGGTTTGTGACCTTTATAGATGACTTTTCACGGAGAGTTTGGCTTTACACCATGAAGCATAAGAATGAAGTCACTGAGTTGTTTAAGAAGGAAGACCATGGTAGAGAAACAGATTTGTCGTGTGGTTAAGAAGATATGTTCTGATAATGGATGGGATTACACTGAAGATCCATTAAAGGAGTTTTGTAAAGAACAAGGAATCGTTAGGCACTTCACAGTTAATGGTACACCACAACAGAATAGAGTAGCAGAGCGAATGAATCGCACACTACTTGAGAGAGCACAGTGCATGTTGTCAAACGCAGGTTTGAACAAAGTTTGGTGGGCTGAAGCAATTACGACGGCGTGCTATCTAGTGAACATATCACCTTCAACAGTTATTCAATGCAAGACACCTTTGGAGGTATGGACTAGTAATCATGTCAACTACTCTAATCTGAGAGTGTTTGGTTGTCCAGCTTCTTTTCACGTAGAAGAAGATAAACTGGGTGTTAGAGCTAAGAAAGCAATTTTCTTGGGATATTCAGAGGGTGTTAAAGGGTATCGACTTTGGTGCCCAGAATTGAACAAGTTTGTTATTAGTCGAGATGTGTTCAATGAGAGAGCTATGCTTGATACAAGGAAGTTCACAGGTTGGGGTTCTCAAATTGAAGTTGAGAATGAGAATAGAGTTGAAGATGATTCAATGCAAGTAGAACAGAGAGTTCTTAGTTCAGCTACTACTGAAATAGGAGAAGTAGAACAAGAGGAAACTCAAGTAGAAGATGAAGTTCTGGTGGAGGTTCCTAATGAGGAATCAGTTCAGCAATAAGTTCAGAGTGTTCCATCACTAGTCTCTCAAAGGGAGAAAGGTATTATCAAAGCACCTGCATGTTATGGCTATGAAGATGGTGTCTCTCACGCACTGTCTGTTTTCGAGGTTGAGCCATTTACCTTCAAAGACGCTATGATCAATGCTCGTACCAGTAAATAGAAGACAACCATGAATGAAAAGATGGAGTGTCTTTATAAGATTGACACTTGGGAGCTGGTGGAGTTGCCTAAGGGTCGAAAGAAGATTGGGTGCAAGTGGGTGTATACAGTGAAAGATGGAGTTCCAAATACTGAGGGTATTGTCGATGGTGTACGATACAAAGCAGGGTTAGTAGCTAAGGGATATGCACAAAGGGAGGTGTGGACTATAATGAAGTTTTCTCTCCAGTTGTTAAGCACACCTCTATCCGGATCCTGTTAGCAGTTGTGGCGCTATTTGATTTAGATCTTGAGCAATTGCATGTCAAGACTTCCTTCTTGCATGGTAATTTGGAGGAGACATATATATATATATGTCTCAGCCCATTAGTTATGAAGTTGCTGGTAAGGAAGATTATGTATGCCGACTTCTGAAGTTATTGTATGGTTTGAACCAATCACCACGACAATGGTATAAGAAGTTTGACATGTTTATGATGCAACAAGAATACACACGTAGTGAACATGATCAGTGTGTGTATTTTAAGAAGTTTCAGAGCGGAACTTTTGTGTACCTCCTACTCTATGTGGATGACATGCTTATAGCTGCAAATAACAAGTCAGAAAAAATTGAAGTGTTGAAGAAACAATTGAGTTCAGAGTTTGATATGAAGGATCTCGGGTCAGCTAATAAGATATTGGGGATGGAAATCAGTCGAGATAAGAAGAAGAATAGACTATGTCTTACACATAATGCCTATCTTGAGAAGGTTGTTCATAGTTTTGGTATGCAAAACTCAAAAGTAGTAAGTGTGCCATTGCCACCTACAGTCAAGTTATCTAACTTGTTATGTCCTACTATTATTGAAGAGAAGGAGTTCATGGCAAAGATCCCTTATGCTGAGGCAGTTGGTTATTTGATGCATGCTATGGTTTGTACACGACCTGTTATAGCCCAAGCAGTGGGTTTGGTGAGTAGGTATATGGCCAACCTGGGAGAGCACATTGGTTTGCAGTTAAGGGAATTTTGAAATATCTTCAAGATACGCTCGATGTTGGTTTAGTATTTGAGAAAAAGCAAAGCTTAAAGCTTTGTGGTTTTGTTGATTCAGATTACGTGGGTGATAGTGATAAGTGTCGTTCAACTACTGGGTATTGCTTTATCCTATGCGGAGGGCCTATCAGTTGGAGGTCTATGTTACAATCACTAGTAGCTTTGTCTACTACAGAGGCAGAGTACATTGCGGTGACATAGGCTCTTAAGGAAGCATTATGGTTTGGTGATAGACTTTGGGTTAGCACAATGGAGTGTGACTATAAAATGTGACAGTCAGAGTGCAATCCATCTTGCGTAGAATCAAGTCTATCATGCACGTACCAAGCATATTAAAGTTCGTTATCATAAAGTGAGAGAGGTGATTGATGATGGAGAAGTTAGTCTTTTGAAGATTGATACTGAAGACAATCCTGCAAACATGTTGACGAAGGTTGTTCAAAAGATCAAGTTTGAGAAGTGTCTCAGCTTGATCAATACTATTCGTTGTTAAGGCCTTAGGGCATTTTGAAGCTACGGTTAATTTGCTGCAGGAATAGCTCAGTTGGGAGAAACATCGACAAGGTGGAGAACTGTTAGAGTTGTCGAAGTTTCTAGAGTATTCTAGGCTTAGTATTGTCTGGCAGCCGTGTCTGGTATCCTCGTCAAGTTTCCTAGTATAGCTAGGAGTCTGAGTTGTACAAGGTGGTGTGACTTAGGAAACCAAGGAAGCGATATCTTTGGTAAGTCCCACCGCCTCTGTACCTTGCTAATCAAGTTATGTAAGCCTATAAATAGGCATCGATGTTAAGCCTGTGAGATAGATTGGGTGATAGACCTTCTGGTATTACAGAGAGAGTTAGGTGTTGGTGTCTCTTGTAATTGGTTCTATCAATAAGAGTTGATCGTTGATGTTTGTGGAGTAGGTACACCGAACCACGTTAAATCCTATGTTCATGCTTTGCTTGTTATTGTATCTTTATCTTTAGTTCTACGTAAACCAAAGGACAAGTTCTTGATGTGATTAGTGTTGTAATCCCAACAGAATCGAAAACTCTTGCCAGCTATGATTGGCTTCAAGACTGATCCCCATTTCTATTTTTAACGAGCATATTTGAGTCTGTAAACAGTATGATTAGAGTACAGACATAAATCGGAGATTACGGCAGATTATGTCAACGAGTATCATTTTAGTTAAGAAAACATTCTTGGTGGTTTAAGTTCTCGAGTCCAATGTTTCTGGACCATCAGATGCAAGTATACGGGGAACATAATATGAAATGAGATTATCTATTTGTTAATCTCTTTATCAGTATTGGCATTTTACTATAAGGAGATTGAAATGAGATTATCTGTTTGTTAATCTCTTTATCAGTATTGGCATTTTACTATAAGGAGATTTGAAATGAGATTATCGGTTTGTTAATCTCTTTAAGAAATTTAATTCCAGTATAAGAAAAAGATGGCAGAAGAACGAAGATGAACATTTAATGCCAAATGTTTCATGCCGCTCCCATTGCATAGAAAAACCTGCCTAAATTTGGCCCCATTTTGGAGTATTTGGCCCCATGAAAAAATAATTCCGGCGGTTGTTATATAGCAAAATCGGAAAACCCCTTATAAAAGATGACTGTTTTACCCTTTCTCAATTAGTTGCTAATTACATGATTAGAGTCTAAACAAAATTAATTAGTCTTAACTCTCATATCAAAACAAGATTAAAAATTAACAAACATTATCAACCATGAGAATCACCCAAGTTTTTTTAACCAAAATCTTGAATCTGAACAACGCAAAATCGGTATATATATATGAAAACTTAAGCCGATTATTCTGGGGTTCTCGAACAATCGGTTCATATTATTACCAAAGTAAGCCGATTGTTGTTACTCTGCCCAGAAATTTAACCAAATCAATCGGTGTATCTATGCACATTTATTGGCCGATAGTTTAAAAATAATCGGTGTAAATTAGTGAACATAAAGGACGATTAGGTGTACACAGGAGATTCAAATAGTTGAGCATTCTCAATCGGTGTATCTGAAGACCATCATAGGACGATTA